>CAUYQG010070900.1:0-47803 GCA_963574415.1 Tarsius wallacei | reverse complement strand
GCGGGTTCGAGACCCGCCTGGGCAACTTGACGAGACCTCATCTCTACAATAAATCAAAAGTGAGCCGGGCGTGGTAGCGCGCGCCTGTAGTTCCAGCTACTTGGAAGGCTGAGGCGGAAGGATCGCCGGAGCCCAGCAGGTCAAGTCTGCGGTGGCCGGGCACTGCACTCCAAGTCTGGGCAACAGAGTGAGACTCCAACTCAGAAAAAAAAAAAATTCATTCATCTGGACATTTTATCATTAATCTTAATCCTAATTAATCCAGAATTCTAATTATTGGTTATTTTTTCCCCTACCCACCTTACCATGAAGTCAACTGTCTGCCAAATTATTAATGAGCGTAGAATATTAAATTTGTCCTTCTGAAAATTCATGTAAGACGAGAAGTCTAGTTCTAAGAGACGATGTGATATCCACAATGCAAGCAGTATATTTTCTTTTTATAATTGAACTCAAAGACATAATAAATCAAAAAGAAAGGTTATTAAATAAGAACATTTGAGGAAAATAGAGGATAAGAAATGGCCATAGTAATTCGTGCAGTTAGAAAAAGTTGTGTGGATATTTCTAAGCCTTTTAACCACAATTCAACACTTGAATGTTGAGGAGAATCCCCAATATGTTTTTAAAACTTTCCTTTTTGAAAGAATGTATGGATATCCCTGCATGGTAGAAATATTAGAACCATTCTTAAAGTATTGTTTCACTTTGTTATGGCTTTAGGATATAACCTCCTAGTCGATACATTGCAATATTTTTTCTCTCAGTGTTACATATTGGTATACAGAATACACCTCACTGGTTGTAGTGAAGCAAAGAACTCGATTTCTCACATTGATAAAATGCTAGACTAGTGGTTACATAAATGAGCTCGCATGCAGCCAGCAATCCTCCCTGGAGCTCTGTATTTAGGTCTCTGGCCCAGATTTTCTCAAACTTTTAGGCTGCTGTATATTTAGAGTAGAATACAAATGAGTTTCAGAGGAATATAAATTATCTAAAATTATCCTATACTGCAAAAAGTTCAAATGTTTATCTGTAAAGATTTTCTTTGATCACTTGTATGCCACTTTCAATCAGCATGCATTCTGTTTGTGATATAATATAAAAGCTGTATTCTATTGTTACTGAATTTAGTTTCTAGATTATTTTCACTCTGTGTATATCTTACTAAATAATGACTTCCTCTGTAGGATTTGAAAAGATGTCTTTGGAAACGTGCAGAGGGTAATTTTTCTATATTTATTGTAGGTCTCTTGTTCTAAAAAATCTTTGCTATTTGAGTTTTATGTTGTCTTGAATTAATTAAGTGCATATGCAAAATAGCCTAATGAATTTTTTCTGCTCTAATTGTAATACACTTGTCTAGTGAGTTAACTCATTTAGTTAAAGGGAGTTGATAATGAGATAAAGGTTGAAGGTTTAAACTCCCTGTTGACCAATTAACTTCATAAGAGCATTCCAAACTCTTGTACCGGAGACTGTCATATCACAAATACAAAATGTGGCACGAGTGAAATTCATGATCCTAAGAATAGTTCAACAGTAATATGAAATTAACCAAAAAGAAAAATAGCCCAAAATTAGTAACTCCCAAAGAAAAGATGATTGATGGCTAGCAGGATCTTTGTTGCGGTCCTTGGTTCTTATGTTTCAACAAAAAATACAACACATGAGACAAATAATTGCAAGTATAAGCAATTGGGTTATTAAAAACAAGAGTACACCCCATGCAGCACAAAAGATGGAGCAGGCTGTCTGAGAAAGAATCAGCCCTGAACTAACTATGGGATTCGGTTTCATAGGGTTTTTATAACTTCCATTTTCCTGATTCTCCTCCTGTCATTCTTCTTTTTTCATAATTTGATGGACAGGTCTTGTGTTACATAACCTTTTGGGACTGTACTTGCAGGTTTCTCATGAGTACCTAAGGAAAACTCATGGCAGGAGAGGGATTAAAGTCACAATGCTAATCAATGTTAATGGCATGGTAATAACCCAAAGGTCATATGAGGGCAGCCTTAAGCTTCCAGTGTGTATGCTGGCAGCTCTGGAAAGTCCATGGTGGGTAAAGTCCTGTGTTAGGCAGGATGCTGCAACAGCAAGACAAGGAAGGACTTTTTAAAATCTAGATTGAGAAATTTGGAGCAGGGATTAGACTGAAACAGAGTGGTTCAGGGTATGACTGGCGGCAAGGTACTCTCAGGGATGGAGACCCTTTTACTCATGTGTAACTGCTATCCAACAACTGATATCTGCATTCAAAAATTATATTTATGGCATTTATATGTGTACATATGTCTCCCCAAAATTATCTTTCTCCCCTTAAGGTGAATACAATTCTGCACAAAACATTACAAAGAGATGAGTTTATAGATTTCCAATGCATAGATTTTGCATTTTTTAAAGTCTGTATTATTTTACTATTTGGGAAATGTGTGTTTGAAGTGTTGGTGGTAAAATTACACTAAAATAAGAAAGAGCATGGATTTGCTGACACCTTGATTCCAGACTTTTAGCTTCCATTACTGTGGAAGAATAACTTTCTGTCCTTTTAATCTTCCCAGTTTGTGGGTATTTTGCTACCATAGCCAAGGACTGTCATCCACCATGCAACACAATTTATTATATATGCCAGCTGTTCAGACTTACAAGAATTCCACAGATTTTTCTGTTCTTGTTTCCCATTCTCTCAATTATTTTCTCCTCTGAAATGATTAATCTTTTTAAAACTTTTTATTTTGGATTAAATATGAATAAAATTTCACACAGAAAATTGCAAATGCAGTATAGAGAATTCCAGCATACATTTTACCCAGTTATTGCCAATTATTATATCTTGGAATATCAAAAGTAGGAAATTGACATTGTTACATTGTGTATACTTGTAGTTCTGTCATGTCGTCACATGTTCCTGAAGCCACCACTGCCATCAATATACAGAACTATTGGCCGGGCGCGGTGGCTCACGGCTTTAATAATCTCAGCACTTGGGGAGGCCTAGGTGAAAGGATTGCCTGAGTCCACAGGTTTGAGACCAGCCTGGGCAACTTGGCGAGATCTCATCTCTACAATAAATAAAAAAAATTAGCAGGGCGTGGTGGCGCATGCCTGTAGTTCCAGCTACTTGGAAGGCTAAGGTGGAAGGATCACCTTAGCCCAGAGATTGAGGCTGTGGTAGCCTTGAGCGTGCCACTGCACCCCAGCCTGGGCAAAAGAGTGAGACTCCAGCTCAAAAAAAAAAAAAAAAAGCACAGAACTATTACACAAATTCTGTTTCTCAAAGTTGTCAGAATTTGTTATTTTCATTATATTTTTAATGGCTTAGCTCATTTAATGGTTGTGTCATAATATCTCATTGTTGTCCTAATTTGTATTTGGCAAGAGACACTGGACATTCTTTTATGTGCTTATTTTCCATTTGTATATTCTCTTCATGAAATTTTAAGTCATGTCTTTTGCCCATTTTCAAATTGATCTGTTTTTTTAATGTTCAACTTTGATACTTCTTTATGGATTATAGATACAGGTACTTTGGTAGATATGCTATTTGAAAATATTTTCTCCCAGTATGTAGTTTTTATTTTCATCCCATCAGCATAATTTTAAAAAATGATAATTTTGAAGTCCATTATTCAATATTTAAAATGAGTTGTGCTTTTAGTTTTATGTCTAAGAACTCTTTACTTAGCTCTAGGTTTTGAAAATTTTTAGTTTCAGTCTAAAAAACATATAATTTAACATTCTAATCTGTGGTTTATTCTGAGTGATTTTTATATGATGTGAGATTTAGTTACAGTTTCATATTGTTGCCTTTTATGGATATCCAATTGTTCCAGCACCGCTATTGATAGACTCTACTTCCTCCACTGATTGTTTTTGATCTTTTGTCAAACATCATCTGTCAATACTCATGTGGCTCCATTTCTGGATTTTTTATTTTGCACCACCAGTCTGTGTACTAATCCTTTCACAATCATCACACAGTCTTGATTAGTGCATAATATTTTTAAAAATTTAATGGAGTAACTTCTTCCACTGTATTCTTCTTTTCCAAATTGCTTTAGCTATTCTTAATTCATTGCTTTTCTGTGTACATTTTGGAATAATTTTGATCACAAATACTAAAAAGTAAACAAACAAACAAAAACTGCGGTAGAATTTTGATAAGGATTGTGTTAGGCCTGTGTATGCATTAGAGAATTGGCATCTTTACTACATTGAGTCTTCAAAACAATGGGCATTGTATTTAATATTTAGATCTTCTTTGATTTTGTTTTCAGTGATATTTTTACAATGTCAATATACAATTCTTATACTGTTTTATTAATTTACACCCAAGTATTACTTTAGTCACTGTAAATGATATCATGCCTCAAATTTCTGTTTGCATGTCCTCACTACTAATATATAAAAATATGTTGATTTTTTCTTACAGAAAAATTTCTTTTTGATTAAAAGTTTTTTGTTATCCAGTTAATTCTGTGTGTTGATAATGTGTCCTGTGATTTTGTGAACTCACTTATAAGGTCTAGAGCCTTTTTGCATAGATTCTGAGTTTTCTATATATATCATCATATCGTCTACAAATAAGAATCCGTTTTATTTTTTCTCAGATATGTATGCCTTTTATTTCTATTGTTTGCCTTATTGTACTGGCTAGAATTTTCAGGAATATGTTGAAGAGTAGTAGAGAGTGGACATCTTTGCCTGCTCTCAATGATAGGGGGAAAGTATTTAGTCTTTTACTATATGAGCTATACATTTTTATAGACATACTTTATCAAGCTGAGAAATGTACCCCCATGTCTAATTTACTGAGAGTTTTTTATTAAAAATGTGTCCTGAATTTTGACAAATGCTTTTTCTGCATAACTTTATATTTCTGTCATATTTTTCTACTGTAGTCTGTGAGATGATGTATCACACGAACTCATTTTCAAACATTGAACCAGTCTTTCAACTCTAGAATAAAAAAATGCTTGGTATGGTGTGTAATTATTTTTATATATTAGTGCATCTTATTCACCAATATTTTGTTAAGGATTTTTGAATCTCTATTCATGAATAATATTGTCTGCAGTTTCTTTGCACTATTTTTGTCTGGTATTGGCACAAGAATATTATTGGCTTTGCATAATGAGTTGGAAAATGTTGGCTCTTCTGTTTTCTGGAAAAAAATGTGTAAAATTTATGTTAATTTCTTTATACACCTGATATAATTCCCCATGAAACAAATGAATCTGCAAATTCTTTTTTGGGGGGGAAAAGGGCAGGTTTTCTATAATCACAAATTCAATTTCCTTAATAATTATAGGGTTGAAGTTCTCTATTTCATTTCAGTTGAATTTTGTTGGTGTATTTTTCCAATAAATTGTCAAGTTTGTGGAAATTTATATATGTAGAGTTATTTATAGTAATACTTTATATGCTTTGCATGCCTATATTGTCTGTAGTGATGTTCCTTGCTTCATGACTCTTGTTAGAAACTTGTATCTTCTCCATTTATTTTTTTTCAGTCTTGCCTTATGTGTGTCAATTTTATTGATATTTCCCAAAGAGCCAACTTTTGTTTCATTAATTTTCTGTTTTCATTCTGTTTTTAATTTCATTATTTTATGCTCTTTATAACTTATTTTATTCTGCTTGGAATTTATTTTGCTATTCTCTTTATAATTGCCTAAGATGGTGCTTAGATTATTTATTTGAGACTTTTCCCCTTTTTTATGTATGAACATTTGGTGCTATATCTCTCTCAGCAATTCTTTAGCTCTGCTTAACAAATCCTTTGTTTACTTTTTATTTTTATTCTATTTGACCAATAGATTATTTACAAGTATGTGTTTAATTTTCTACTTTTTTGAGATTTTCTGATTACTTTTGTGTTATTGATTTCTAGTGTGATTCTGTCGTAGTCTTATATTCTGTACTATTTAAATACTTTTCTTTTTTTGTGATTTTTTAAGGGTCAAAAATACAATCTATGTTGGTATATGTTCCATAGGTAATTAAAAGTAAATTATTGTGTGAAGTATTCTATACATGGTGGTTCAATCCTTTCGTTTGATGGTTTTGGTGAGTTATTCTTTTGTCTTTTCAATTAATTGGTGAAAACATGTGTTGTAGTCTCTAAACATAACTTTGTCAATACTGTCAGTTTTTTTTCCTATGTTTTGGAGTTCTTCCTTTGGTGCATACTCACATAGGATTGCTATGTCTTCTTGACTTTTTCATCATTATGTAATGGCCATCTCTGTCACTGGGAATATTCTTTGTTCTGAAGTCTGCTTTATTTGATATTAACAGGACTGATCATGTTTTCTTTTGATTAATGGTTTGTGGTTTATTTTTTCATGTTTCCCTCTGTATATTATTATATGGAAGTGAGCTTTTTGTGGACAGAATATAGTTTGGTCACTTTACTTTTATTTTTCGAACATACCACTAATCTCTGTCTTCTAATTGGCGTGTTTGAATATTTACATTTAATGTCATTATGAATTTCACAGTTTAAGTCTGTTGTTTAATTTTAACTTTAGATTTCTCTGTTTTCTCTTTGCTTTTCACTTTCATTTTGTTTTCTTCTTCCTACTTTCCTGTGGCTACTTAGTTATCTGAACAATTTTAGGAGTTTCGTTTGAATTACCTATGGTGTTTTTGAGTGTGTCTTTTTGCATAGCTTTTTTATGATTGCTGTAGGAATTATTATGCACACATACACACATGTATTTTACTATACTGCTATTTTACCAGTTTATGTGAAACTTAGGAATTTTACTTCCTTTTACATCTCTCCAAGAATCCTCACTTATAGTATAATTGTCTTAGTTTAGTTTTTACACATATTGAGAGCCACATTATAACTGTTATAATCATGGCTTCAGTGTTCAACGTCAATCTGGAAAACTGAAGTAGAAATGATGTATATTTTCTGTTTAACCATATTGTTTTCTTTTTCCACATTTCTCCTTATTTCCCCTATTAGCTGGGATTCACTTTTTTACTAAATATTATTTCTGTCTTGAGAACTTGCTATAGCTACTATTTTAGGTTAAGTCTGTGAGTGACAAATGCTCCTTTATCTAAAAATGCCTTGATCTTGCTTTCATTCCTAGAGAATATTTTCACTACCTATGAAAAATTCTGGCTTGACAGTTCTTTTTTTTAAACGGATTAAATATGCTGTGCCATTTCTTTGTGACTTCAAGAGATATCTTCTATCATTTGATTTGTTTTTCCTCCTGCAGTTAATGCTTCTGTGACTGCTATCGAGTTTTTGTTGTTGTTATTGTTTTGTTTTATTTTCCTTTACCTTTAGTTTTCTGAAGTCTGAGTTTGATATGACTTGTAACAGTTTCTCTGGGTTTATTCTATTTTGGATTTCCTACGCTTTTTAAATTTGTTTATGCTTTGTAATCAAATTTGGAAATTTTCAGCCATTATTTCTTTAAATACTTTTTCATCTCAACCATTTTGCACTCCTTTTGTGACTCTGACTCTATAAATTTTGTGTCTTTTGTTATGACTCTACAAATCTCTGTGACTTTATTTGTGTGTGTGTGTGTATGTGTGTGTGTGTGTTTCACTTTAGTTTGGGTTGTTTCTGTTGCTTTGTTAGAAAGTTTACTGATTTTTCTATGTTGGCCATCTAGTTGTCAAGCTCATCTATGAATATTTCTATTTTGTCTGTTGTACTTTTTCAGTTTTAAAATTCCATTTCTCTCTTTTTATATGTCTTTAATTGTTTTGATAAAATCTCGATTTCTCTTCTGAGACTTTCTAATTTTTTTCATTTGTTTCAAGCATGTTCATATTTGCTTGTTGCAACATTTTAAGAATGACTGTTTTAAAATTCTTTTCAGGTAATTTTAACATCTATGTAATTTTAGCTGTGGCATCTGTTGATTGTCCTTTTTTTCAATTGGAAATCTCCCAGGTTTTACTTATACAGGTATTTTTCATATGATATTTAAGTATTTGGGGTATCGCTATGATCTGAATGTTGATGTCTCCCCAAAGATTTATCTATTGGAATTCAATTCCCAATGTGAAAATATTAAGGAAGGTCTTTAGAAAGGTCTTTAAGAGGTGATTAAGTAGGAGGGCTCTGTTCATGTGGATGGGATTTGTTACCTTATAGAAGAGGCTGAAGGGAAGTGACTCCCCTTCTCCCATGTGAGGATGCTATTGGAGGTACCATTTATGAAACAGAGAGGAAGCCTTCACCGATCACCAGATCTTTTGGTGTGGCTCTTTGATCTTGAACTTCCCAGCCTCCAGCATGGGGATAAATACATTTCTATTACTTACAAATTATTCAACCTAAGGTATTTTTTGATAGCAGCCTGACTGGACTAAGACAGTCATTATGCTATAAGACTCTGAATCTTACCTAAAACTTATGTTTATAGCAGTCCCTCTCAGACACCATTCTGCTGAGTGAAGAGGGGTACGGCCTTGTTGCTGCCAGCTGGAGGTACAAGAACAAGTTCGCCTCTGTTGACATCCAGGTGGAGAGGCAATCCTTGTTAATGTTGGGTGGAGGTGGGAGTTCAGGTCGCCATGCAGGATTCCTCTGATACCCATGTCTCAGAAAGCAGCATGGATGCCTCATTACTAATCCCCACATGGCTTCCTTTGACATCATGGCCTTGTTATTGTTGAGTGATGGTGAAAGTCTAAGCCGCCCACTAGGCCTCCTCGAGCACCACCTAGCAGAGATGGAAGGGAGCGCCTCATTACTGCTGGTGGGCTGGAAGGTCATGGTCTCCACTTGGTTTTCGCTTATACCGTGTACGTGAGGGGCGTTTTACCTGCTAGTGAGGATTCTACTTCTGGCTTCTCTGACAGCGACCTGATAAGGATATGGGAAGTCTCACTATAGTCGGGAAGGAATAAGAGTCTAAGTCCCCACTGGACTTTTGCTGGTGTGAATGGGAATTCAAGGGACATGTTTTTTTTCTATGATGGTTAGCTGGAGTATAACAGTCATGGTCAAAAAATTTTCTATCTGGCTAAGCTGCTGCTTTTTGATTTGGCTAGAGAGAGCAGGTTTCTCCTGGGATCATATATATTTTTTTGTCTGAACCCGTAGGCATTTCCAAGTAACTGACCTCCCCAGTAGTAGGTGTTCAAGTCATTCTCAGGTATCTAGCTGGCCTGCCATCTAATCTCTGGCTTGTGGTGTTTTCTTGTGTTTGTTTTGTATGTAGAGTAAGTCTCCTATGTATGAATGAGTTCAGTTTCGAGAGTGCATTTGTAAGCCCAATTTGTTCATAAGTCTGACAAAGTTAGCCTAGGTACCCAACTAACACAATCAACTCTATAGTACTGTACTGTATTAGCTTTGCCATACTTTTCACACAAATAATACATAAAAACAAACAAAAATTATGAAAAATTTCAACTCACAGTACAGTACCTTGCATGCACGTGACAATGTACGCCAGACATGTGAGCCAACTTACATGATTGGACATGTGAATGCATATTTGCTTCTTTAAAAGTTGACAATTTGACGGGTCATAAGAAGGGGATTTACGGTACAATGTGTAAACGTTTCAATTGCACTTCGAAGACAAATAGGAAAAGTATTTCTGCTGCAATTTCTGGGAAGCAGGAGTAGATTCTTGATTGACTTTAATGTTGTATTTTTTATGCTGCTGACCGACCAGACATCACAGGAACCACTCACTGGTTAAACAGTATAACCAAAAATTTCAGTCTGGTATTTAAGGTCACCAGTAATCTTGTCTCATCCCAAATAATCATGCATCAGAATTGTCTACTTTTCTTTAGATAACAACTCAAAATTCTACTACATACATTTTATTAGATCTTATTTTCCTCTTCCATCTGCTTAAGTCATGGGCTTATTTTAGAAAACAAAATAACATGTAGTGGATGATACTGCTTTGAAAACTCCCTTGTACTGTGTTAGGTAAAAGTAATTTATTATTTTTAATAACGATGATTCACGTATGCTCAATGTCCCTATGTTCGTTTGCTAGGGCTGCCATAACAAATGCCACAGACTGGGTGGCTAAAACAATAAAGTTTTATTTTTTTCACAGTTCTGGAGGCTGGAAATCCAAGATCACATTGTCCGCACGGTTGGCTTCCTCTGAAGCCTCCCTTGCAGATGGCTGCCTTCTCCCTGTGTGCTCACCTGGTTTGGTTCTTTGTGCTTGTGCTTCCCTGGTGTCTGTGTGTGTTCTAATCTATTATTATTATCATTATTATTATTATTATTATAAGGTTACCAGCCAGATTGGATTGGAGTCCGCAATAATGCCCTACTTTTAAGTCACCTTTTAAAAGCCCTATCTCTAAAAAACAGTTACACTCTGAGATACTAGGAATCAGCATTTGAAACGTACATGGGGAGAAGCACAACTCGGTTCCTAACTGTCCCCAGGATTATTTGGCATAAGAAGGTGCTCTGTAATCTCTTGAATTGGTTTGTTAAAAGTCACAGATAGAAGAAGGTAAGCGGTAAAGGGGAAGATTGTACTTAAGCAGTCACACTTTTGATGGTGACAAAAAGGTTATTTAATTAAGTGCATTCTTTGATGGTAGAGGTCACGGCTCAATGAAGATGAGGCTGGCAAGGATGAAAGATTTTCTTTAACTGTTAGATAGCTGGAACAGTAAGACACATATCCCTGAGGATTTGGATTTCAGAAGGAATTAGAGTGTTTTCTTCTTCTCAATCCAAATAAATTCAACAACTGAATCATCAAACTTGTTTCCAGAATGCTTACAAAGCATTAGAAGAAAGCTTTAAAGCAGGCACAACGGATAATAAAAATCATGCTCTTATATTCATTTCATTCGAAGAAATAAAAAAATGACTCAAAGTTGATGAAACTTTACTAAGACTCGTACTTAGAAAATAAACAGTATTGTCTAAGCTCCTAGAAATGCTGTTTTCACTGTTTAAGAAGTTTAAACACAAAGCGAATGCCAGCATCTTAAAATAAAAGCGGATTCTTTTGTTTGCAATCCCTACAGCAGTGAGATAAGAGGTTACGCACCAGCGGGGATGGGAGAAACTTTCACCCAGATGGGGCTGGAATGGGAGAAACTTTCACCAAGTTTCAGTTGGTCTAAGTCTCTGCCGCAAACCTGGGATTTCGGGGAATCCTGGATAGCCTCGTGTTTTAGCAATTAACTTCATTTTCTGGAAGAGGTATTTGTTATTCTTGGATTGCCGTGATGCAGACTGGGATGTACCTTCCACCCTCACCCTTCAATCCAATTTCCTGCAGCGGGTTAGAGGGAGGCTTCCACGCCCAGAATGACCTGCACACCGTGTTGTCCCTCCAGCTGGACGTGGTGTACGCCCACGTAGTTTCCCGTGGAAGTCACTCTTGCTGTCTTCTCTCCTGTCTGGCCTCTCTCGTATCTCTCAGTGTTCCAAATGTCTTTCTGATGCCTCTCAGGGGAGGCCCCATTCACACTTCTGAGGTTTCTTCAGTGCTTTCTCTTGGAACACAGTTCCTCTCACAGAGTTGATGCTTTTTGTTGAATACATAAATCAAAATTCCCCTGCCTCATTGTCTCAATCTTTCCTCCTACTTGCCCCATTTCTAGGCACACCCTTTGGTCTTTTTCTCAAACTCCTCACACCGTGCAGTGTTCTCTCCTCAGCAAAGCCTTCTTTCCTGGGTATATTGTCCCTAAGAGATGGCGCATGAACTCAAATGTAAAGTTTTTAGAAAGATGCAAGTCAAAAATTTTGTGGGCTGATAAAATCCTTGCCTTGTTAGTCTAGAAAAGAGGACAGTGCCTCTAGGAGATGTCCCCGCGTGTCCTCTTGTGGTCAGCACAGTTCAATGTTTAATCCAATTTGTCTTGATATTCCAACATCAGGTTAAAAAAAAAAAAGACTTTTTCCCCTTCTCATCCCTGGCATCACAGGTCCTCACTGACGACCACCCAATATACAGGTCTTTCAAAAGGCTTCAAACAAGCCTGTTGACAGAGCAATGGCACAGAAGAGAGCATCTGTGACAGGACCAGAAAGTGCAGACCTGACAGCAAGGAGGGCCAGATGGAGTTCCTGTGAAAAGATCTGGGTTAAGCATTAGGACAGATGTCCAAGCACGGACTGCACCTGCCACAACCAAACTAAAGGACAACTTGGTGAAGGCCAAGTTTGAGCTTCATTTAAGAGATCCTGGGAGAAAAAAAGCAAGGGAAAAGACAGGTCATAAAGACTAGCACTGCAAAATGCAAAAAAAAAAAAAAATTGGACTCTTTATGCATCGCTTTCTCCTCAGAACAATTCCACTTGGCACGGCTTAAGACGTTTGAAATTGATGTGCAGCGATATGAATAAAAACTAATTAGACTTGTTCTATGCAAATATGAAATAATATGAATCAAAGATTTGCATTTCACAGACAGGCTTCCACATCCATGATCTCTCTTGAACACCCATAGAAGCTATAAGACAGGTTTTCCCACAATTTTATTGTTGGGAAAATGACAACTTTGATATCTCTATGCAGCTTCTGAACAACCTCAGTTGGGTTCTCCTCAATTCCAGGCATGTTCTTTTTCCTCTGCCTAAAAAGTCTGTTTCCCAACCTGACTGTCATTGGGTTCATGCTTACTCATTAAGCTTGATCACACATTTGCTTCTCCCAGGATGCCTCCATGGTCTGGGATAAGTTATTCTCAGAAATACTTCTCTATCACTACACTTTTATACCCCGTCATCACAGCTGTTTCTTTGTACTTCTCCCAAATAGACCAGAACTCCCAATAGGCAGGGAGAAATGTCTTAAGGCATCCCCAGCTTCTAAACTGTCTAGTCCACACAGGCAGATAATAACACGTGTCAGATGGTTTATTATGTATAAGCAAGTGTATTTATTTATGATGTGTATGCAGACTAAAAACCAAGCTCCTTTTTTGCCAAGCAAAGCAAGCATTCTCTACAAGTTTAGAAGAACTATGGTTTCATGTCCTCGGGAGTATGATCTATTTTATTTTGCCTAAAATTGTACTCTAACAATAGGTATGGTTCACTAGCTGACACCCTTTTGGGACTACACACTTATGAAATATACAAGACTTTATGTAAGAATACAAAAGTTAAGATTACATAACCTGCAATCTTGGGAAGTGACTATGTAAACTGTACTCATATAAACGCATCAGTCCTCTGGGTACTTATAACTTTTTCATTTACACCGTAGATAAATCATTTTCCCAACTTTTGCTTTTTGTTGTTAGGTGGTGCTGATTCCTTTCCTAATTACGATTATGTGACAACTGGGTAGCATGGTCAGCACGTTTATTTCCTAAGTTGAGGAAATCATACACATGGTATTTCCACAATTTAATGAATTGACAGTTTCATTTAAATGCAGATTGTTTAAAAGGCGTTATTTTAAAGTAGGCTATTTTCAAAGTTTTGGCTGAATGTGTAATAAACCAATGCTTCTCAACGTTTATCTCACATGAATGATCTAGAGATTTTGTTAACACAGCAATTCAGATTCTGCAAGTCTAACATGGACCCTCAGATTCTGCATTTCCAACCAGCTCTGTGAGATAGCCAATGTTGCAAGCCCCTGGACTCAAACCTCAAAAGAGGAGTTTTTACCTGTTTCACCTGTGCTTCTTAGTGCTCAGAATAGATTTACGAGTAATTTTGTTAACAGAAATACAATCAATGAATAAATACTTCAGATTATTCTGTTTACTTTTTCTAATATGCATGTTGTACTTTTTTTTATTGAAACAAAATGTAGCATCTGTTTTAAAGCCCGATTTTCTCTTTCTCTTTAGTAGCTGGTTGTCCTTGGGCAAATTCATTAATTATCTTCTCAAATTGTAAACATTGGAGTTAGTTACTAAACTTCAAGTTTCTTATCTGGGAGTTGTTTTGAGTAAAATGGGTAAATTTATATAATAGCTAACAAGAAGAAGCATGGGATTTGATAAATGCATAATAAATTATTGTAATAATCATCATCTTCCTTTGAAAATTAATGAAATAATGTGGAAGAATTATCCCATTTTAGAGGTGAAAGAGATTTTACAGGTTGTCTAACTTAAGCTTTCTTCTGACATTTGTGTCCCCTTTCATATGCCATCCCTAAGAGGATGAGACCCCTTTGCACTTGTTTTTAATTTAATCATCAGAAACTTCTTTCTCACTCCAACTTACTTTCCCAGAATTTCCACCCCAGCCTTGTTCTTTCTTATGGATCCCTATAGGAATGGCCTTCTTGTTTTTCCTGGTGTTTGTCCTTCAACGTTCAGCAATTTCCCACAGCCTACCCCTTGCCTTCAGACCGTGCGGAAAACAACCTCTTCAGTTGAGGCGTTTCTTTCCACCCTGCCCTTTGGCACTGATCTATATTCGCTACATACCTCTTAAAATAAAACATCCAGAATTGTCTCCTGTGGACTAAATGCCAGGTGTGTACTGTTAGAATTGGCTTTTCCGAATCTCTGGTTCTGGGTAATTTTATTCAGGTGACCCAAGGCCATGCTGGCACTGTGGTCACATCACAGTAAGAACCCAGAGGAAATTACAGCTGTCTCGGTAACTGTCTATGCGACTCTGCCTCTCCTCTCTTCAAGTTTCCTGTGCAGAGGGTTTAGGGGCCAAGTAGACCTCTTACTATTATCCTTGTCAAAGGCATTTTTGTTACACTGGACTCACGCCAGTCCAACCTGATTTGGATTTTTTTTTTATTAATGAATTAGCTGTTTCTCCTCATTTTTTGTCAAAGGTAAAAGAAAAGAACATCAGCCAGATTTCAGAGTTCTTGACTAAGTCGTGAATAAAAATCCTAAAAAGGATAATTCTAAAGACACAAAAATTATGATGACCAAACAATACTTCAAGGAATGTCTTTAAATTAATGTTTCATAAAGTTGTCTTTAATTCAATGAAGGGCGATCATAAGCGATTTCATTAAAGCTGCTTTTTCCAAACCAGTATTTTAGTGTTTCTAGAAGGATTAATACATATTTATTTAATGGCAAATTATCTCATTTATAGGTTAACTAGTTATGGTTGAATTCCCTCATTCCCATTCTGCGATTAGATTCTTGGTTATTTAAATTTTGAATATATATTTTTTAATTTAGCAAGTTGGTGAGAGAAAACAGACACTAAATTTAAGACTAACTAGTAAATCTTGTGAGAGGTCCAGAAGAGACATGCTGAAGTGATTGTCCATTAACTCCAGTTACTTTTTGCAATGAACTGTATATTTCAATATATATATTTTTTGTCTTCCCATTCCCATATTAACGACCGGCTATAATGATAACAGGAAAAAAATTGGCTTAAATGTGACAGTGTCATGATTGTGGCATGTAACTTTAATGTCTCCTTCAGCTCAATGTTCTGACCGTGTATGATAGTTTCAATCCTTAGGGTCATTAGAGCCGATGGCAAACTCTGGTTCCGACTGTCAAGACCTCACAACTAAGAAAACCTCTGAAGTTACAGGATGAATGGCGAGAGTAGAATATTTAAGGACTGAGAGAAAATACAGGAGGAGAACGCAGCTGCCATCCTGTGTTCCTGGGTCTCCAAAGCTGTAAAGACGGTGTTAATCACCCATTTCATGCCGTCTTGTGATAGCAAATGATATGCCAGGACTCTGTGGATTTGCTCTGGCCCACATGCAGTAGGCAAGAGTGTCTTCTGTACACTTCATTTGGTTAATCAAGTGTTGGTCTGCCTTTCACCTCTGCTGACCATGGCCTTTCAGGTTCCATACAAGGACTTCGTCTATGGATTTGGGCCTGGCAAGAGCCCTTTGGATGCTCAGGTAAAACATAAGGATGTTTTGTTCTTTTCACAAGTTTCATTGCTTCTGGTGTCAGAAATTCAGTGTGAAATTTCATCAAAGAGATGCCATTTGGGTAAGATGACCATAGCAGGTCCCTGCATTATCTTAGCCTATACTTGGGAGTGATTATTATATCTGATAAATGTCTCCTGAAATAAAAACTAGAATGGGTATCAGCACAGGCGAGGAGGCCCTCTCATGGGCCTAATCAGTATCAACTGATACTCCTTATCCAGAATTAATTTGGAATAAACATTATTATATTCTGCATACATTTCTTTACTTTTTGGCTTCTGAATATGTTCTTTTTTCCATCAAATCTTGCTACTGGGATCTTCTGGATGCTTTAATGGATGTGAATTTTACTACTTTATCTGTGCTTTTGTTTTATATCACATTGGTCATATTTGTGTTACAACTTTTCTAGCAATAAGAGTGGCATAAACCTAAATCTCAGACCCGTAATTCTTGATTTGGAAGACACCAAACTTGCTTTTGATTAATTGCAAGGTGTGTGATGGGGGTGAGGTGGCTTTTGCTTGCTGTGGCAGCCTGCATGGACTGGAGCCCCAGCGCCTGTTAGGGCTGGGTCTTAGTGTGTCTGCGAGGAAGGATTGCAAAGGGCAGCAGACACACTGACTCAGAAACCACACTGAGTTCCTGATGAGTCATGTTGCTTCAAAGACTTGCGCAAATTGTAAGATAAGGAAGCAAAAAGACAAGAAAGAGCAGGAGAGTTGCTTAGATCATCTTGGAATAAGTACTGGGAGTCCACCTGTTGCTCATGGGTTGCTGGTTGTTGGCACTGATGTCTCAGTCTTGCCTGAAGATCAAGAGAGCACCTCTCCTTTCACTTTCAGAAATATTTGCATCAGACTTTGAAGCCCATCACATTTAACTGCATAACTCCGGTTTGGTTAGAATGGTATTTGTCAAATATTTTTAGAAGTAAGTGGGACACACATCTTCTATTGCTATAAAACTTATTATAGATGGTATTTTTTTTCTGTCACGTTTTAGGGCCTGTGTTATCTTTCCTATTAAGCATTTATAATTGGCATAGGTTAATTGCACCTCAGGTTTTAATTCATAGTGGCCACTTGGAATGCAGGGAGCCTACAAAATTCAAAACTTACCTGAGAAAAGTGACTTCTGATTAAGCTAATGCAGAGATTGCAGGTCAATTCAACCAATAAATGGCATGAGAGAAAACAGGATGGCGGTGATTGTAAATACAAGATACTTAAAAGACAACGCAAACAAATTTAGTATGTGGACTTTGTCTAGACCTTGATTTAAAAAACACAGTGATAATAAAAAAAATATGAGACTTTGAGGAAAAATTTTAAAATGACTTGGGTATTAGATGGTAGTAATTGCTACCAAAAGTATTAGGAGTTTTCACGGCATTTTTGTTGGTTAAAATTGTCCTTATCTGCTAGACATGAACAAAGGGATAATTGTAGTTACAATAAAATGATATCACTGAATTGCTTAACATTCAGCAAACAACAAACAGGAAGGGGAAGGGGATGAGGGGGCAAGTGGCCAAATGTCTGTTCGATGAATAGTGGGGACCGGCGGGGTCACTATATCATTTTCTCTAACTTCGTGCATTTATCAGCGTTTTCATAATAAAATATGTGTAATAAGTTAACAGAAAGAACATTAGTAAAGACTTTTAAACAGTTAATATCGTAAGATTAATGACAGTGTAAGTCAACGTGAAGCTGGAGAAATAAGAGACAACAATTGAATTCAGCATAAAAAAACAGAAGATTTGGAATTAAAAGAAAATGAGCTCAGTAGATAAAATCGCCAAGATTATTCTTTTACTATATCTATTATGGTACTAACAATTTATACATCTTTTGCAATTTACACCCTCTTTTTTTCAGGCTCATTATCTACAGGAAATATATGACGGGACTGTGGAACCATACCTATGCCCCAATTGAAAAGCAACAGTTTCCCCGTTTTGATTCATGCCTGTTTGTTATGGGATTCGTTTCTAGGTTTAGTGTCTGACAGTTGTTCTAAACCAGACAATATGAGTTGATCTCTCCTTCTAATGAATTTGGCCATGAGCTAAAAAATAATATTGGATATCATTCTTGCCTGCAGGAGGGAACTTTGCTCCTAGCTGATGCGGCTGGAAAATCCATAGCTACCCCGGGCCCTATTCTTTCCTGCTTCACGCTCTGAAATGTCTCTACTTTGTCCTAGGAAGATACTCTTCAGTGTACAATGGGGTTAGGTCCTGATGAATTCACCTTAAGTCAAAATGTATTTAATGCCCTGATAAACCCATTGCAACGTTAAAAAGGTTTAAGGAAACTGAGAATTGTCTGTATTTCTGATCTTTCCTTTTCTTTTTTTTTTTTGTTATCAGCCTTTACACATGAGATTATTTCCTCCATCTTTAATTTTCTTTGCATTTCATTTACAGCAATTTTACCACCTTGCTCTCTCTGGGAAGTGTTTTCATCTCCTCATTCCCAGAGCAATCTCTTTAGTTCTTCTTCTGCCCTTTCCCACCTGGGTGGCTTAAACTATTCTTCACAGGCCAGGTTGAAGAAGCTTTCAGAAATACAAATCTGAAAATAATTATTTCAAATTAAAACCTTCCGTGGGCTGGATGTGGTGCGTGTAGTCCTAGCTGCTTGGGAGGCTGAAGCGGGAGGGTCTTTTGAGTCCAGTAGTTCAAGATGATCTGTGGGGAATAGAGCTTACTCGAACCATGGCATGTGATCACACCATGGCACTCCAACCTGGGAGACAGAGCAAGACCCAGTGAAACAAATCAAGACAAAAATACAAAAAGCCTTCCTGACAACCCGTTTTCCTTCTGTGAGAGTGTGAATGCCCGTATATGGTGTTCCAGAATTTGACCAATGCCTTTCCAGCTTCTTCTCTGTCTGTCTTCCTGACCGACCATGCTCCAATTTCAGTCCTGACAGTGATTTCAAGGTGCCCAGTTCTCCTTAGCCTCTGCACATTTCTGCGTGGTCTTCCAAAATGTTCTTGTCATCATGGCTGTATTTGTCCTTCAGGGTTAAGCCTAACTCACACTTCCTCAAGAAATTCTTTCTCCTTCCTAGGCAAGTGTGACCTTTCTGGCGTATGTCCCCATAGGATGCTGACTTCCTTTTCCCACCATCTCCATCACACGTTTTGTGTGATGATGTAACAGATGTTTCCATCAGGCTAGACTGAAAGCTCAATGAGATCAGTTCTTGGGTGTCCTAAGACTGCAGAACTTGAGATTAGTGGTGGAGTATTAGAGGTCAGAGATTCACATATACCACATTCACAAAAAGCTATTTAAAACTTTCTTGAAAAAAATTAATCTCTTAAATTGCAAAATGGCTCAGTTTAAAACGATATACTTTATTTTTTTAAAGCAATGAAAACTCTGGAATATGATTATACTTCTTATCTGAAAAGTGCCATTATTGTGTCAGTTCTTAGCTTCTCGTGATAAAGTATAATTTTCCTGATAGGTGACATTTTACCACTTAACTCAAGACCCATGTGATTTCAACTAATAATTGAGTTTTAGGGAATAAAAAATAATACTAAACTTCATTATGTGAAGAATTGATAATAGTAATTTAATTTCTCAGTAATGTTTGTGGGATTATACTTCATATTATAAAAGAAATACTGATATAACTATGACAGGGCTAATGAATTTGAAAAGTGTATTTCTATTGTTAAGAAAAATGTGTTTTCATTTCATATCTTAATTACAGTGATGCAGAAATAAACTATAATATTTTTAGATATGGAATTGATCTATGCAATATATACTTATTTGAAAGTTCATCAAATATGTATTATAAATAATTTCTGCACTTTAAATTTGCTGAACTTTGTTACTTTGATAAAATTCAAAACTTAACCTGAATTACTTTCCTACTGTCTTAACATGTCATAGGGTTTTTACTGTCTCGATCTTTAGATTTGCTATTAATTTTACTCCTAATCTTTTGATACCTAAGTAATGAAGCACTTAAGCCTAAATAACCTTAAAAGTAGCCAATAATTTTATTTCTCAATATTATCAGTTATCTGTAAAAATGCCCATTTTTGGAAATTTGAATTGCATGTAACGTTTTCATTACTATTATTATTTCTTCAATAGTTTTCTATTTAACAATTAAAGCAATGAAATGGGTTTGATTTATATTGCACATGCATTGGCCATTGATTCACAGCAAAACTAAATGTTTTATTTTTGCAAATTGTAATATTTTTGTGATTATGAGTTTTATCTTATTTCTCTCCCTTTCTTCCCTTTTCTCTATTATTTTTATTTCTCCTGTTCTAAATTAATGAACGTAGCACAATTTTACGCACTTTCTCAAATTTTAATATGCAAAATAATTATTTAAGGAGCGCATGTAAAAATACAAATTTTGCTTTATTAGCAGAGCCTCTATGCTAGCAAGTCTGAAATGAAGCCAAGAATATGATCTATTAATAAGCACAGCAAATGATCTTGATAGATAGTGTCAATGTTTAGGGACTCCAAAGGCTTCTGGAATTATTTCTTTGCATAGCAAAAAGTTAAATTAGAATTTTTTTACTAAAGCACAAATGTAAACTTTATATGGCATATGAGCATGGCCAAAATGAAACTTTTAAAATAAATAACTGAAAACTGTTCACATGATTCCTGACACTGTACTCACATCAAGTTTATAAAAGTAGTTTGACTAATAAAATAATTTTTGAAGGAGACGTCTTTGGAGAAAGCTGCAGAAGTACACTGTGAGTCCCTCTCCTCATGCTAGTGTGAGTAACCACAACGGAACCACTCCTAGACTATATGTCCGTGTGATTAAGGGACCCAATAAACAGATGTTTGACTCCCGCCAGACCACCTAGATTTTGAGACATCAGCTAGCTCCTCCTCTAACAGCAGAATTAAGGATGCTTTGGAATTAAACTGTTTCTACTTTGTCAGGAATGTTTCTTCTGGAACAGACTACAACATAAGATACACGCAGACACCACACACACACACATACACACACACACACACACACACACACAAAACCCAAAAGCAGCAAGATGGGCTGAGGCAGCAAGCCACCAGCATGTCTCATGTCATAGTAAGTCCAGGGGAATGTTCTCAGTGAGGAATACTAAAGTAATAACATTCAATCAATAAGCTTTGTACATCTTTCAGGGCTAGAGAAAAAGAAATAATCTGTGATAATACCAATTACATAAGAACTTTATTATCATTCTGACATTTCCGCCCTGCACACCTTGACCGTCATATAACACTCAGAGATATTTTATAGACATCACAACTTGAAAGCTTGAGGTAGGGCAGAGAAGACGAGGACCATATTACCCTTTCCCCCTTCAGAGGTCAGCTCACAGTAGGTCCAAATTAAGGATGGAAAAAAATATACTTTTATGTCAAGTTCAGTGCTTTGAATATAACATAACATTAGGCATATTTAATCACTAAGTTAAGGATGTGTTTTTAAGTTAAAGTTACCATAGAATTTTTAAACCAAAAATCATCATATAAGTCATGGGACCACCAACATTTTCATCTAAGAGCAGGGTGGAAATTTTCCCAAGTACATTTTGGAAGGAATCATAAATCCTGCTTTTTAGATATGCTAGCTAAAAATCTGAGTGTCTTTTAAATTTATTCCTTTTTTGCCAAAATAAAACAGATTTTAAAAGGATATTAAATAAGACTAAACACAATTATAATACCAATGTCTTCTAAGTGTCAAATGAGCTAAAATGTAGACTTTAGGTTGGTCATTATCTACTGTGGCATACGAGTGTCACCATTGCTTTGAACATTTCCTGATCTCACCCAGAGATGATGATTCAGGAGATGTGGCACGGAGCCCAACAACTGGACTTCTTAAGAGTCCGCATAGTAATCTGAAATGCACTGTAAATTGAGAATTATATGGATTTCTTAAACTTTTATTTTAGATTCAGTGGGTACACGTGCGTATTCATTACATGGACATATTCTGTCGTGGAGAGGATTGGGTCTCAGGTGACCCATTCCCTGGATAGTGAACATTGTACCTTGTAGGTAGTTTCTGAAGCTTAGTCCCATTCCCTTTATTGGTGCCCCTGTGTCTATTGTTTGCATCTTTGTAACTGTTTAACTCCCACATGTAAGTAAGGATGTGGTGGTTGGTTTTCTGTTTCTGAGTCGGTTTACTTAGGATGATAATCTCCAACTCTGCCCATGTTGCTGCAAAGGACATGATTTCATCCTTTTTGATGACTGTGTACTATCCATGGTGTATCTATACCACATTTTCATTATCTACTGATGGGTTGATGGGAATTTAGGTTGATTCCACCACTTTGCAATTGTGAATTGTGAGTTGTGCTGCTGTGAACAAGCAGGTGCAGTTGTCTTTTTTTTACATAAGGACCTCTGTTTGTAGGGTAGAAACCAACAATGTGACTGCTGAATCAAATGGTAGATCGACTTTTACTTCTTCGAGCAACCTCCATACGAATTTCCATAGTGGTTGTACTAATTTACACTCCCACCAACAGTGTATAAGTGTTCCCTTTTCTCCAAATCCACACCAATATCTATTGTTTTTTTTTTTATTATAATTTTTTAATGGTGGTCATTCCGATTTTCGTAAGGTGGTATCTCACTGTGGTTTCAATTTGCAATTCCGTGACTATGAGTGATGTGGAACATGTTTTCGTGTTGGTTGGTTATTTGTAAAGCTTCTTTTGAGAGATGTCTATTCATGTCATTTGAACACCTTTTAATGGGGTTATTTGCATTTTTCTTGCTGATTTGTTTGAATTCTTTATAGATTCTGGGTATTAGTCCTTTGTCATATATATACTTGGAAAAGATTTTTCTCCCATTCTGTAAGTTGTCTGTTTGCTTTGTTGATTATTTCTTTTGCTGTGCAGAAGCTTTTTAGTTTAAGTCCCACCTGTTTATTTTTGTTGTTACTGAATTTTGTTGTTATTAAGTACCTTTGTTTCTTTTTCTTGCCTGATTGTTCTGGCTAGAACTTCCAGTGCTATGTTGAATAGCAGTGAAAGTGGGCAGTCTTGCCTTGTTCCAGTTCTGAGGGGTAATGTGTTCAACTTTTCTTCATTCATTTGTTTGTCATATACAGCCTTTATTATTTTGAGAAATGTTCCCTCTATGCCTATTTTGCTGAAGATTTTTATATGAAGGAAAACTGGATTTCATCAAGTGCATTTTAGGTGTCTATTGAAATGCCCATGATTTTGCTTTTTAATTCTTTTTATGTAGTGGGTTACATTTATTGACTTGCATCCCTGGGATAAAGTCCACTTCGTTGTGGTATTTTTTTTTTTTTTATGTGCTGTTGAATTTGGTTTGCTAATATTTTGATGAGAATTTTTGCATCTATATTGGTCTATAGTTTTCTTTTTGTTTTGTCTTTTCCTGTCTTTGATATCAGAGTGATATTGGATTCATGTAATGAAGTTAGGGAGGATTCCCTCATCTTCAATCTAATTGAATAGCTTCAATAAAATTGATACCATACTTCATTGAAAGTCTGGTATAATTCAGCTGTGAGCCCATCAAGTCCTGATCTTTTCTGTTATTGTTGGGAGACTTCAAACTACTATTTCAATCTCACTGCTTGTTGTTGGGCTGTTCAGGGTCTCTATTTCTTCCTGATTCAAGGTTGGCAATGTTGTATATTACCAAGAATATATCCATTTTCTCCAGATTGTCCAGTTTGTTTGCATAGAAGTGTTCATAATCGTCTTGGATGATCATTTGAATTTTCATCTTGTCAGTTATAATGTCTCCGTTCTCATTTCTGACTGAGCTAATTTGCATCTTCTCTCTTTTTCTCTTAATTAAGCTAGTTAGTGATCTATTCATTTTGTCCATCTTTTAAAAGAACAAAATTTTTGTTTTATTGATCCTTTGAATTTTTGAATTTCAATTTCATTTAACTCTGCACTGATTTTTGCTATATCTTTTTTTCTGCTAGCTCTAGGTTTGGTCTGTGTTTTTTTAGTTCCTGGAGGTGTAATGGTAGGTTGCCAATATGTGATCTTTCAGTCTTATATTCAGAATAGTTATATGACCAGAGTGATTTTGTGCAAACTTATGAAATATGTAATTTTATTTTAGAAAACTTTTAATACTCAGACTTTAACCAAATGACTGTCATTTAAAAATATATTTAATTAGCTAAACATAAAATATTCTTTCACTCTCCTTCCTCAAAATATTGGTGACAGCTAAGCTCATCTAGTATTTTCCAAACTTGGCTTTCATAACAACCTTAGGGCCACATGTTAAATTAAACATTCTCCAGGTCTTAAAGATTCTAGATAAAGATGAACCAAGGAATCTTTATTTTTATAAGTGGCTGAAATGATTTTTTTTAAACTTTGGCAAGTTTAGTAAGCCCTGGTTTAGAAGTTAATAGTTAAGGATCAGAGTCTTAGTTTTTCTGCTTTAAAATTGGATAATAACACTAATTTCAAAGTACTATTTAGAGGATCCATTGATAAAGCATGTATAATGGATTTATTTCAGAACCTTGCACAAATAAAAGAATCAATAAATGAGTCTCATATGTATAATAAAATATGCATATTGTTTTAATGTTGGCATTTATAAAAAATATAGATATATTCGTGTATTTATCAGATTAAATAATATTTCTTAAGCAATCAATGAAGAAGCTTTAGGTACAGTTATTAACTTCTTTTTAGTTTACCATCCTCAAAACCAAAGGATTAAAATAGATTTTTAAAAATTGAAATTGAGGAAAATCTGAAGCCTCAAAGATAGTTTAAGCTAACAGACAAAAAGAGACAAAATAAAAGACATACCCAGGATTCACAGTACAATAGTTGCATGTTATGGACTAATTCTGTCTACTGCTATGGCCATGAAAAGAAGGGCAGAGCAAGAGGAGATACCATGACCCTTTTGTGCAGTGTTACCTGCATCTGCTTTATCTGTGTTGTGCCTCCAAGTGCGCTCATTCATTCAAGTATATTCTGTTTATTTTATTTTCCCTTTTTAAAATAGTCAATAATCTAAGTACTTCAATCTTTCAATTTATGCTTTCTTTTTCAGCACTGTATATCCCAAAACACAAAAAAGTGTCAGCTCCTAATAAACAAAATGAATATTAATTGAAAACAATTAATCTCTAACTTTTTCCAATTAATTTATTAGTTTCATTTTTGTAGAATTTGTCTCACATTCTTTAATACTCATTAAGTAAGCACTGGCAATATAATAAAACTGATTTTTGCGTTTGACTATAATATTTTATCTCTGATTTGAAATTAATTTAGCACTAGTATAAATGGCAACTGACAACTTAGTTTTGCTTTAATAGCACTTGTTTGCATTTTAATTTTATTATTGTTTATATTGCAGTTTGATATCTGATTCTCACAGTATGTCATTTAAAATTCTTATGGCAAGAGCTCTGTCACATTATTAAATAATGCTTCAATATTGTAAAACACTAAAAGGATTAATAAAAGGAGGATAATTGATATGCTTAGACAATAAAAATTGAATGATATAAAATTCTCAGTTACAGCTAAATAAATCAAATAAGTAGAGAGATAAAATAAAAAGAGCAATAAATGTTAATGATTAATGACCATGACTATATTAAGACAATTATATCAATGATTATTTTAGTTTTTAATGTTTTAAATGCACTGGATAAGAGACAGAAACGATCAGAGTGGATCCAGAAAAAAAATCCAAGTTTATGTCACCGGCAAACCATTCACCTTAAATATGAAGACACAGATAAATTACTTGTAAATGGATGAAGGTATACCATGCTAACGCTAATCAAAATAAATTTGAAGTCGTTATAGAAATTTCAAATGATGCATCTTTTAAGGCTAGGACAACAATCAGGGGTCAAGGAGGGCATTTATATATTGATAAAGAGGACAATTCACCAGGAGACGTAATAATTCTTAACATGTATGCATTTAAACACAAAACATCAAAATTTATGAGACAAAACTGACAGAATCATAAGGACAGAGATATGAATCATCACTTTTCCATCAGAAATTGACAGATCCGGCAGGCAGATAACCAGACAGTACATAGTTGAACTAAATAGCACTGTCAATCAACTAAGTCTAATTGACATCTGTAGAATACTTTCCTCATCAACAGAAAAATACACATTTTTCCTCAAGCTCACATAAAATACTCACCAAAATAGACTATACTCTGGGCCATACAGCACATCATAGTAAATATAAAAAAAATAGAAATCAAAATATATTTTCAGAACACAGTGGGATTAAAGTATGAATCAATAACATAAATAGCTAGAAAACTCTAAAATGTTTAAAGAATTATCAACTTTTAAATAAAACATAGGTCAAAAAAGAAGCCTTAAGAGAAATTTAAAACTATTTGAACTAAATGAAAATAAAAATGTTACTTTTCAAAATTTGTGGGATGCCACAAAAGCAATGCTTAGAGGGAAAATCACAGCATGATAGTATCAATGCATATATTAGAAAAGAAAAAAAATCCGAAATCAATCATCTAAGTCTTCATCTTCAGAAACTAGAAAAATAATAGTAGAGTAAATCCAAAATAAATAAAAGAAAAGAAATAATTAAAAAATCAGAACTGAATGAATTAAAAACAGAGAATCAGTGAAACCAAAAACTGACTTTTTGAAAGTCTAAAATCAAAACATCTCTGGCAAGTTAATTAAGTAAAAACAAAAAAAGAGAAGCCACAAATTACGAATATCAGAAACGAAAGACAAAGCATCACTACTGGTCTCATGGACATTAACATGATAGTAAAGGAATATTATGATCACATCTATGCTCACAAATTTGATAACATAGATGGCATGAACCAATTTCTTGAAAGACACGAGCTGTCAAAACCTACAAAAAAGATATTGACAATCTGAATAAGTCTCTATCTATTAATGAAAATTAATCAATAATAACCTTTCAAAATAGAAAGCACCCGGATGAAGGTGTTTACTTGTAAATTCCCCCTAAAATTCAAGGAAGTAAACAGTTTGAATTGTAAATAAAAGCGTCCCACAAAGAAAGGCCTAGATCCAGATACTTAATTGGTAAATCCAACTAACTGATTGTTGAAGAAATAAGACCAGTCCTTCACAAAAATCTTTAAAAAGTATAAAAGGAGGGAACAATAATAATTGTTCCATGAGGACACTATTATCTTGATATAAAAACCAGACAAATGCATCTCATAAAAAATCAATATCTCTTTGAATATAAACACACGTCTTCAACATATTGCAAGGAAACCTGATCTAGCAACTTATTTGTCCCAGGAATATAAGTTTGGTCTAACATCTAAAAATAAAGTTTTATATCAACATAGTAAAGATAAAGAAAACATGATTATCTCAATACATTTGATAAAATGTGATACCCTTTCATGATAAAAATAACCAACAAACTAGAGACAGAAGATAAATTCTTCAACCTGATAAAGGGCACCTATGAAACGGTTGAAAAGCTAATGTCATACTTATTGGAGAAACATTGAACACTTTCTCCCTTGTATCAGCAACAGACACGGATGTACACTCATGTCACTTGTATTCAGTTTTGTAATGAAGATTCTAGCTGAGGAAAAAAGACAAGAAAAATAAATAAAATACATATATTTTGGAAAGAAACAAGTAAAACTATGTTAGGGGACACTATCTTTATATAGAAAATCTTGTCATACACATGTACACAAAAATATTTGAACTAATAAACATGATCGGCAAATAGCAGCATGTAAGATCAACGTTTAAATATAAATTGTATTTTTGTACACTAGCAATATACAATCCAAAAATAAAGTTGAGAGCACTTTTGTTGACAATAGCATGAAAATAGTAAAATGCTTATAAATAAATTTAACAAAAAATGCAAAATTTGTGTAACAGTTACCCAGGCTGCCATATCAAAGTACCACAAACTAGGTGAATTAAAGTCATGGAAATGTATTTTCTCACAGTTCTGTAGGTTAGAAGTTTATGGAATGAATGTGTGAACAGGGTCACATTTTCTCTGAAACACATATGGGGTTCCTTTCTTGTCTGTTCCTAGTTTCTGGTAGTATACCAACAATCTTTGGCATTTCTTGGCTTACAGCTACATAACTGCATTCTCTGTCTTTATTTCCACATGCTATTATCCTTGTATGCCTCTGTCTTCACATGGTCATCTTATGCAAACACTAGTCACATTGGATTAAGGGCCCACCTTTCTCCGTGACTTCATCTAACTAACTTCATCTACAGTTATCCTACTTTTAAATACGTTCACATTCAGAAGTATCAGGGGTTAAACTTTAATCTATTTTTGTTGGTGTTGTTGTTGGAGGAACACAATCCAACCCATTACAATTTATTAAATATAATCTGGAAACCAGAAAGCTATTTTTGATCAAAATTAAAGAGAGTTCACATATAAGAACAATATCTCCTGATCATGGATATTTGAAGGAGGAACACAAAAAATATCCCAGAATTTATTCATAAACAGTTGTGAATTTAATCCTACATATTTAAACTCCAGTCACCTTCAAAGTACTCTCCGTTGATGCAATACCTTTATCAAGAAACTTTTCTTACTGCTCAAAACAGTTTTTGAACTTGCCGGTTTTGATGCCTTTTAGTGCTTCTGTCATTTTTTGTTTCACCTCTTCCACATCAGCAAAAGTTTCCCTTTGAGGACTTTTTTCACTGGAGAAAACAAAGAAGAGTCAATCAGGACAAGATTGATAGAGGATGAGGCATGGAGGTCATGCCATTTTAGGCTAAAAACTGCTGAACACTCAGTGCTGTGTGGGCAGGTGTATTGTCATGGTGGAAGCACCAGTCACCTATTTGTTCCCACTGGAGACATTTCTCCTGCAAAACATGACAAAACTTTCTCAAAACTTTCAAGTCAAAATTTGGGTTGACTGTTTGATCCGGAGGAACAAATTCCAAGTGTACAACAGGGGTCTGTCCTCCAAAAGATAATTCTGTCTTTTGGGGTTCCCCCATTAAGACTTAATATTTTTAAGATGTTTATATCTCTCACATTAATCTAAAGAAGCAATACAATCCTGATCTCAAACCAGGTAAAGTGGAAACCGAAGGGAGTCCCAAACTTTAATTATATGATGTCCACTTGTATACCTAATCCTAAATTATACTACACATCTTAAAAGAAAAAAAGAACTCACTGAAACCTCCATAGGGACAAAGACAAAGTCACTTGGACACCAACTCTTATGTACCAAAGTAACCAAAAGAACAATGGGATCTGTCATGTGGCAACAAGTCAAAAACTAGGAAGCAAGAAGCCTTGGAATGTTGTATAAGCATTTCAAATCAATAATGCCTGTAGGCAAATTTTCTCTGGTAGCTCCTTGTTACATGGTTGGGTGAATGGTTTCTCCCGCCTTTGATCTAATTTTTTTTCTTTTGGCTGTGATTTTACTATGAAAATAAAGGAGGAGGAAGAAAAAAAAAAGAAGCGATACAATCCTATCAAATTTTCAGCTATTTTACTATTTTGCAGAAATTGACAACCAAACTGCAAAATTAATATGCAAGAGACCGAGAATGGCTGAAAGCATCCTGAAAAAGTGAAACAAAGAAAGGACCCTTACTTCCTGATTTCAAAACTCACTAAGAGGATACAGCAATTAGTGTGGTAATAACATAAAGATAGATAGATAGGTCAATAGAGTCGAATTGAGAGTTAACAAGTACACTTTTACATTTAAATTCAATAGGGTTTTGTTAATGGGGCAGAGACAATTCAATAAATATATAATCGTGTTTTTTAGTGGTGCTAGAACCTTTGGTTATCTATATGCAAAAGGAATTAAGTTGGATCCCTATTTTACACCATTTAAAAATTCACTCAGAATTGATTATGGATTTAAATGGGAAAGCTAAAATTATAATGCTCTTAGAGGAAAGCAAGAATAAATCTTCATGCCTTAATGTTGGGCAATGATTTCTTGGCTATGACACTACAATCATAAGCAAAATGTTTAAAAATTAGATAAATTGGATTTCATTAGATTACAAGAAAAGTTTTTACTTCAGTAAACACTACCAAAAATGTGAAAAAGCAGTCTACAAAATTAGAGAAAATATTTTTCAATTATATTGGAAGTATATTCCAAATACATATTTTCTGATAAAGGCCTAGTATCCAGAGTGAATATAAATTCTTTCAATTCAGCAATATAAAGACAATTGAAATTTAAAAATATAAGAGATTAAACAGGTTATTTCTCCAAAAATAGGCAAATACAAAGATGCTTAATGTCATTAATCATAATTGAAATGAAAATTTAAGCTACATGGAGAGTCCACTTAATACCCTCTAGGATAGCCATTGACAAAAAACAGACGGTAATAAACGTTGGTTCAAATATAGAGAAGTTGGAACACTCCTGCATTGCTGGGGGTGGGTGGCATGTGAAATGATACGGCAACTACCTTAAGGCATTTAGCCCAGAGTTCCTATATCACCCAGTCATTCCACTACCATAGTAAATGAAAGCCTATCCCATATTTACCCCAAATAAATGATAACATATCCACAGAAATACATTTACAAAAGGGCTCATAGTAGCATTAGGCATAATAGTCACAAAGTGGGAGCCATCCAAATGGACATTAACCGATTAATGGATGAAGAATGAAGACCATGTGATATATCCATGCCGTCAAATATCATTTGCCCACAAAAAAGAACAAAGCACTGGCATGGTTACCACACAGAAGAAGCTTGAAAACATTAAGCCAAATGGAAGTCGCAAAAGATCAAATATTGTATAATTTCACTTATATAAAATGTCTAGAATAGGTTGATTCACAGAAACAATAGGTTAGTGGCTTCCAAAGCCTAGTGAGAGAGTTGAATGGAAGAAGACTCTTCTTTTACGTGATTAAATATTCTACAATTAGAATATCCTGAGAATGTACTAAACATCACAGAATTTTAGACTTCAAAAGATGACCTTTATGCCTTATGCTATGTGAGTCACAGTTTGATAAAGCTGTTTAAGAATTGTATATGTATGTGAGTAATCCAAGATAGTTGGCCCTAAGCCTCGAAAGAATTCCAAATAGTAACACATGGACTGGTTCAATGACTCCTTTGCCATCTCTTGAAATTAATTCCAGCCATTTCTTTATCTACAACACCACCCTGTCCCCAACACACACACAGGGAGCCAAACTTCTTTTTTTTAATGAATACTGTGACATTCTAAATCTACATTGTCTTTTCAAGCAAACTTTAAAACATCAAAACTAGCGTGGAGCTCCTATCAGGTGAAAAACAAGATCTCCAGTAATTCTCATCACAATGTGGGACTTTGTATCAGGCATCTCAAACAATCCAGGAAAGTTAATGGATAATATTCCTGCCTTGTAAGAAGTGACATTTCAATTTGTGCTTCAATACTCTTACCTAACCGCAATATTAACTCTCACAGAGACAAAGTTATTATTGCCGTTATGTGGATATTCTCTAATCTCCAGTTTCTCCATTGGACCCTGCCCTGATTAAAGATAATTATTTAAAGGACTGTGCCTGATGACAGTATGACCCTTCTCTTCTCTTCCAAATGTGCTTCCTTCTGTGTAGCACCATTCTCAGCAAATAATGCCATCGTTCATCCAATTGCCCATGCCAGAAACCTGGGAACTATTTTTGAATGTTCCTTCTTATTTATGTTCTGTATCCAAACAATCATCAAGTTCTGAGTACTTTACCTTTCTAAAGATAATTTACATTTCTCCAGTTCTTACTTATTATTGCCATTCTTGCCCAAGCCATTATCTTTACATACATAGATACTGAAGAAACTCTTAAAATGTTTTCAGCTTTGTTGCCATCATATTTTTCATACTGTTGCCAAAATGGTCCCTCTCATCAGAGCATTTCTCTGTGCTTCCATAGTTTAGATGAATGTACACATTTTTTAACCTGGTTATTGGATAACCTACCCCCTGCCTACCATTCCAGCATCAGTCCTCTTAATTTATTTCACGCCATATGGTCAAATTACTCCGTCCTTTCTTAAATTCTTCAAGCAGTCTGAAATCTCCCCATCATCCAAACTTGCCCAGAATTCAGAATCACTCTTTCCTACATTAACTCCAACTGCTTCCGTGGTTAATGTCTACTGAATGTTGAGAATTAATTGAGTTAGTACTGGTTCTAGGACTATTTCCTTCACCTTCCCCAACTTGAGGGAGTATCTTTGCTCTCTACCTCCCTTAAGACATGAATAGTAATGAATTATGTGTTTCATTTATCTCTTTCCTCCTCTACACTGTCACCTCTGGGAGGTGACACTCCTAATTCATTATAGCTTGCTTTGGAACAAAAATTCAGTGCCAAATACATATTTCTGAATGAATGAGTGTGATATAATCTAAGATCTGCATTTTAAGTCTTCAAGACACTTTGAAAAACATGTTAATGCCCATGTTTCTCTACACTGAGGAAGTAGTGTCAGAAGGCTGGAATAGGCGGGACGGAGAGGAAAACGGATGTCTTTTTTTTTCCCTTACGTGAGCAATTTCATTAACATCGCTGAGTCTCAATTTCCTAATCTGTACAAGACACGGAGACACATGAGGACTGTTGAGGGTAAAAAGTTAACCATGTCAACTGAGAAGGCAGTTCTTCCTTTCACCGTCTTTGCTCAGTCCTCTGCCTTCTCCAGTCAGTACTGAGGAAGGGTATCGCTGAGGTTTGTCCTAACTCATAACCTATCCTTTTTTTTCTTTCATAAGAAAACAAGTCGCCGGACTCGGTGGCTCAGCCTGTAATCCCAGCACTTTGAGAGGCCGAGGTGAGTGAACTGCCTGAGCCCGTGGGTTCGAAACCCGCCTGGGCAACTTGACGAGACTTCATCTCTACAATAAATCAAAAAATTAGCCGGGCATGGTGGCGCGCGCCTGTAGTTCCAGCTGCCTGGAAGGCTGAGGCGGCAGGATCGCCGGAGCCCAGCAGGTCGAGGCTGCGGTGGCCGGGAGCGGCCACTGCACTCCAGTCTGGGTGACAGAGTGAGACTCCAACTCAAAAAATGAAAAAAAAGAAAAAAGAAAAAGAAAACAAGTCATTTGCACTATTTCTAAGCAAGAGTTAGAGAAACAAACATATCAATCGATTTTGCTGTTTAAAAAAAATTCTTTGTCTTATAGATTTGGTTGCATCTATTCTTCTTAGAAAATGCATTTGGACTGTATTTTTATTGAAAACAAAGGATAATGTACCATGCCAGATAATTCTGTTTGACCCCATTTTTCTATTCTTTCTGCTTTCAAGGGCTTGGAAGCAGTTGCAAAGGGAGGGAAAAATGAATCATCATCTCTCCGTACATGCATTTGGATTGTCAAGTTGAATTTGGAAAAAGCCTTATATTATTTCACTTCACAATAGATAAAGCATGAATTTCTATCAGCCTCACGACCTTTTTGGTTCGCTGATACTTCTGCTTTAATCTAAGCAGTCTCTGTCCTTGGGCTTGAATAAGGGCTGATTTAGAGCAGGTTAATGAAAGACCATGTGTCCTACTATGTTCTGTATATAAGATGTCAAACTGAACCATAAAGGTCAAAGCTGAATGAGCACAGAGGACATTTTGGACCTAGGACTAGCCTTAGGCCCTTTGTCTGAAAGAGAAGAGCCTGGAACTTACTTGAGCATACAATGGCTTTATTCTCTTATTATGATGAAATCTCTTCTTTCACTTGTTTTTTCTTTCAATCAAATATCCAGTAGACATTAGCCACGGAAGCAGTTGGAGTTAATGTAGGAATGAGTAATTCTGAATTCTGGCAAGTTTGAATGATGGGAAAATTTCAGGTTGTTTGAAGAATTTAAGAAAGGACAGAGTAATTCGGTCCCATGAAAGAATTAAGATAACTGATGCTGGAATGGTAGGCAGGGGGCAGGTTGAAAATGTGTACACTCCTCTAAACTATGATATAGCAGAAAGGCTGTGGAGAAGAGTGAAGTCAGGAGTTTGAAATCATCTTTCAAAATATATATCCAAGTGCCTACAGTTTCAGGCCCTGAAGTACAACTTCTTGGGTCCAAATCTGTTTGCAAACCACACAAGGCAGCTTTCTCAATCACATCATTAGTAAATAGAGATGATAACAATAACACTCTCTTCCGGGATGTTGTGGCATACGTGAAGTCTTTCAGAACATTGTCTGGTACAAAGTCACAATCAGTGTTAGCTGTTGGTATCAGGTTTCACCTTCCGACAATGTCAAGCAAGACGAATGAGGGAACAGGCTCCTTGGAGGCAATAAGGAATTGCTGGAACAGTAAGGCATTGGACTGTATGCGTTAGGATCAAGGGCAAACATGTCTTATTTCAAAATAAACAAGCCAGCCAACAAATCCTAATTGAACCTCCAGCCTTATGTTTATAGAATGTAACTATGTCATCTACTAAATTATTATATCTACCTACATATCTATGTATATCATGTATAAATTATTATACCTATCATATATATATATATATATATACACATATATATCTCACAAGAAATAAGACAGCAAGTCATTTTTCATCATGCATTTTTTTAGTGATTAGTGAAACATAATTTAGAGAAACACTTGGAACTGTGATAGTTACTAAGAAGAAGACTACTCGGGGAATCTCTATCTCTCTCCCCTCTCCTCACCCCAGATCGTTCCACTGGCCCCTCTCATTTCTTTCTTTTCTGGGAGAAGGTTTGGTTTACTCAGAATGTGATGTTCTCCTAGCTAGGAATAAGGTCCGTTTTTCCTCTGCATTCATCTTTTGCCAGGTTTGTTAGAGGACCATGCTGAATGAACATGCATCTGTCACAGATAAGTTCAGCTCATACATGGAAGGAAGCCAAGATGCATCTTGTTGGGAGGGGTGCCTTGGCTGAGACTGTACATTTTTTTTTCTTTTGCCTTCTCTTGAAGCCTTATAATTTGGGGGGTTTTTTTGTATTAATATTCCTAACTTTATTTGAAATGCCACATTGCTCTAGAAAGTGTATGGATTTAAAGTGAGAGAGAACTAAGGTCAAGCCCAAGGTCTGGAACTTACTTGGGCACATTACACAACCTCCCCAGAGTATCAGCGTCAGTTTCTGTAAAATAGAGTTGATGTGTAATCTTAAAGATTGTTTTAAGGATTAAATGCTTAGGGTAAGTTAGTAAGGACTAGAGTACTATGTGCATAGGATAAAGTGTAAACATAAACTTTTTCCCCCATCTGTAAATGCCAAGGGACTTGTGAGCTGAGGTCCCTGCTTGTGGTGCTTGGCTGGCCTCCTTCATTTCATCTCTCGGCTGTCATTACAAGAATGATCATATCTCAAGGCTGTGGATCTTATTTCAAGATCCCAGGACCCAAGATTATTTCCATATAGGGATTACTATGTCCAACATTTTTGGCCTGATGATATGTCTTTCAGACAGTGATGCCATTCTATTTGTGCTTTAAAACTTATTAAATGTGATTTGCCTGTTATATGATAAGGCATGTTCACATACTGGAAAACATGATTCTTATGCAAAATACGTGGTTGGTGGCAAGTCAAAAATTATTATAAATGTCTGTGGTTGAAAAAAAATAGAAAGCTCCACCTCAGAATATCAAGTCTGAAAGAGATATTTGAGATTTTTTAATTGATCATTTTAAATTTTCAAACCAGAAGCTGTGGATCTTGAGGAGATGAGAAGTTATCACAAAGAGTCCTTGGTTACAAGCGAATAGGTGAATCATATTTTCACATGTATATAGATGTTTATGTAACTAATAGAAGCTGAAGTACACAAATGAGATTTTTTAAAATGTCAAAATCTCTATCAATGATTGAAATAAATTACTATATAAATAAACTTATGTGGCGATGCCGGCAAGGAAAGGTCTGAGATATGTTTTCTTGTGTAATGTAATTATTTACTCTCAGGTAAGTTGGAAATCACATATTTTATCTAAATCCCTGCATTTCGTACAAGGAAACTGGAACTCCAATTGGTCAAATGATGCTTGAGATAGCCCACCTAGCTACGTAGTAGAGCCAAGTTTAGAAAACAAGTCTTCACAAATTGCCCGATGTCGTTTCTACAACTCACTGAATTTTTGAACTAAGCTTCTAATTTTAAGATAATTGTAGATTTCTATGCAGTTTCGAAATTATAGATAATGATCCTGTGCACTTTACCCAGCTTTCCCCAATAGTTAACCTTTTCAAATGATAGTCCAATAAAACAACCAGGATATTGACATTGATACAATCGAATGATATTTTTCAGATCCACAGTGATACTTATATTAATGTGTGTGTGTGTGTGTTTAGTGCTATGCAATTTTATCAGAGGTGTAGATTCTTGTGTATATCACCTGGTCAAGATACAGAATGATCATCAGTAAAAGGATCCTTCCTGTTGTGCTTTTATAACCATACCACCCTCTTTCTAACTCTTCCCACTTGCCTTCCCTAACTCCCGACAAGCAAAAAGTTGTCCTCCATGTCCCAAACTTTGTCATTTCAAAAATGTCATATAAATGTAATCATACAGCATGCAAGCTTTGGGATTGCCTTTTCCCATTCAGTATCATTTCCTCTAGATTCAGTCACGTTTCTGTACGTGTCAATAGTTCCTTCCTTTTTATTTCTGAATAGTATTCCATAGTACACATGTACTGTCATTTGTTTAGCAATTCATCTATTAAAAGACATTTGGTTTGTTTTTACTTTTTGGCTTTTATAAATAAAGCTGCTGTGACCATGCATTTCAATTTTTTTATGAAAATGGTTTTTCATTTCACTGGTATAAATGCTAAAGTTTATGATTGCTGGATTTCATGTTTACCTTAGTTCAATTTTGTTTTTGTTTTGACAAATTTATTGAGATATATCTCACATAGCATATAATTCATACATTTGAAGAATACCATTTAGTGGCTTTCAGTATTAATGTATCCACAAGACTTGTACATTTCATCAACATTATCAATTTTAGAATATTTGTCTTATCCCCAAAAGAAATACTGCATCTCTAAACATTACTCTCCAAACCTTTCAAATCCCCAAGCTGTAAGTAACCACTAATCCACTTTCCGCTTCCTATAGATGTGTCATAAACATTTTATGTAAATTGAAGCAAACAACGCGTGGTTTTTTGTGCCTTGTTTCTTTCACTTAGCATAATGTTTTTCAGGTTCATCAATTTTGTAGCAAGTATCAAAATTTTTAAAGTGTTAAGTTACATTTCACTTATGACTATATCATACTTTATTTATACATGTATAAGTAGATGGACAACAGGGTTACTTGCACTTTTGGCTATCATGAATATTGCTTTTCTTAACATCCATTCAAAAATCTTTGTGTGGACATAATGTTTTCATTTCTTTTAAGTGTATACCTAGAAATAGAATTGTATTAAGTATAAACCTAGAGGAAGAATCTCATGGAACTCTATATTTAACGATCTGAGGAACTAGAAGATGCCCCATTTTACATTCCTATTTGCAGAATGTGATGATGTTTCCAATTTCTCCCCATCTTTATCAACATTTGTGCTCTGCTTTTATCAATTATAGACATCCTAGTGTGTGTGAAGTGGTTACTTATGCTGGTTTGGATTTGCATGTCCTTGATGGCAATAATGATGAGCATCTTCTCATATGCTTATTGGTCATATATGTATATTATTTGGAGATGTACCTATTCAGACCATTTGCCCTATTTTAAAAAATTTAGTCAATTATCTTGCTTACTATTGAATAAGAATTGATTTTTATATGTTTTATATACAAGTGCCTTATAAAAAATGATTTTCAATTTTTTTTTCTCATTTTATGGATTGTCTTATGTTCTTGATGGTGTCCTTTAAATTCCAAAGCTTTTTATTTTGATGCAGCCCAGTTTGTTTTGTCTTTTTTTTTTGGTCATAGCTAAGAAACCATTGCCTTCTCCCAAGCTGCAAAGACTTATACCAATAATTTCTTTTAGAAGTTTATGACTTTAGCTCTTACATTTAGTTAGGTCTATGATTAATTTTGATTTAGATGTTTTAGATGGTGTAAGAGATAGAGGGATTTTTTGCCTTTTCCTTTCTTATCACAAAGGCTTAGATTTAGATTTTCTAGCATTATACTAAATAAAAGTAGTGAGAACAGACATCCCTGTCTGTTTCTGATCTTAGGGGGCAGGATTAGGTCTTCTACTATTATGTTTGTTGTTAGTAGTAGGGTTTCTTTTTAAAAAAACGCTGTTCCTCTCCTTGAGGAATTTCTTCTCTATTTCTACCTTGCCAGGAGTCTCTGTCACTCTCCATGGATGTGTATTGAGATTTGACTAATGCTTTTTTATGTCAATTGATAGACTCATATGATTTTTCTTCTTTGGCCTGTTGATATGATATACTACATTGACTGACTTTTGCATGCCAAACCAGCCATATCAAGAATAAATCCCATTTAGTCATAGTATATAATTATTTTTATATACTGTTGAATTCAGTAGGCTAAGGCTAAGATTTTATTTAAAGCTTTTGTGTTTAAGTTCAAGAGGAATGTCAATTTTTGTCTCTTATGTCTTTTGTTTTGCTATTTAGGTAATGCAGGCCTTAAAAATATGTTGAGAAACAGTCCCTTTTCTTAATTTTGTGGAGGAGATTATGTAAAATTGTTAATTAGTCTCTAAATATTTGGTAGAATTCAAAAGTAAAATAATGTGGGCTTAGAGACTTTGGTTCAAACTGTGATTTGAATTTACTTAATGATTATATAACTATTTAAATTATCTTTTGGTTGAGTTTTTGCAATTTGCTGATTTCAAAGGATTGGTTCATTTCTCACAATTTTTCAAATTTCTGCGTATAAAGTTACTTAGTGTTCCATGATTACTCTTATCTTCCTAATAAGTCAGTTTTATGTAATTTTACTCTTCTTTTATGTTTCATTTATCACCATGCAATATGTTGCAGTATATTGCTTGAATCTCAAGTTTTCAGAGATTTTCTTGTTGTTACTGATATCTACCTTGATTCCACATCATCAGAGAATTTCAATGTTTTCAAATTTGTGGAGCTTTGCTTTATGACCTCTCTCGATGAATGCTTAGCCTATTTAATTTTTTAAAAGTTTATATTGCTATTATTGAGTAGAATATGATAAAAATGCTAATTAAATCTGATTAATTGTTTTCTTCATATCTTCTATATACATGATGATTTTCTGTTTAGCAGATATAATAGATGTTGAGAGTGGGATGTTGGAATTTCTGACTCCAATTTTGGATGTGTCTGTTTTCCTTTCAACTCTGTCAATTTTTTCTTAATATATTTTATGGCTCTGTTGTTTGGTACATGCACATTTAAGTTTATTATGTTTTCTGACTGGAATGATGCTTTTTTTCATTATATACAGTCACTTTTTTACTCCAGGAAGTTTCTTTGTTTTGAAATTTATTAAATTAGCTGGGTGTGGTGGTGTGCACCTGTGATTACAGCTACTAGGATGGCTAGGGTGGAAGGATCACCTGAGCCTGGCAGGTTGAGGCTGCAGTGGCCATGAGTGTGCTACTGCACTCCAGCCTGGGTGAAAGGGTGAGACTCCTAGTCAAAAAAAAAAAAAAAAGAGAAATTTATTTATGTAATACTAATACTTTCATTTCTGCTTTGTTTTTATTAATATCTGCATGCTAAATCTTCTTCTGCTATTTTACTTTCAAACTACTTGTGTCTTTCAATTTGAAGTGAATTTCTTGTAGTCTACAAAATCTGATTCATCTCAGTAGGATTTGAGTTTTCTTCTTCTGCATTAATTTTTGAAAACTTTAAAAGGTGATCTGCCTATAATGGCTTAATGTGTAAATCTGCATATCGTCAATATGAATGAAGCTTGCACATGTTTTACAATTTGCTTATTTTACTTTCATGTGTAATATGTGTGTATTTCCTCCAAATTGTGTCTACTTGCATGGTGAATCCAATCACATATAAGAAAACTGGTGATTAAATATATTAAAAGACTTATTTAACCACAGACATATTAATGATCTAATAACTGAAGAGTTAGATATAATTCTTCTGTCAAAGTTGATATATTTATGAGGTTCAAAGATATATGCACTGTATTCAGCCTCATGGTGGCAACTGAGTAGATTTTTGCTTTTTCGGAGAAAAGATTGTCAAACTGTCTTCCAAGATGCATCAAAGTGAAGCATCATTAAGTTTGTGAATATATCAAAGTCTGGAGTCAGTGCCTCAGAACTGTAATCTCAAATACCCAATTTTAACAGCAAAATGAAAGTGGGTATACTTTTTAGGGGTTGGCCCACAGTAACCAAACTTGAGAGATGAATTCATGAAAGCAGCAAATGACAATATTTAGAATTTCCAAAGTATGCAGAATACTCATGTTTACATCATCATATATTTGCATATTTTACATTGGGAATTGTATCAAAAGACAAATGATAATGAGGAGAACTCATGAAGAGAAGAAAACACTTAGATGACTGAAGTGTTAAATGCCATCAGGCCATAACAGAACAGAGTAGCCAGTAGGACAGGGATGCTCTGACCACCTTGCCACTGAGAGCTGAGAGCAAAGTGTTGTTTCACTCTCCCTGAAATAGCTCCGCCGTTTTGGATTGTCATCTCTTCCTTTGCTCTGCATCTGTGGCCAAAGTCATTCTGGATGACACTCTTTAGTGTAGAAATGGTTGTCATCAGATCATGTTATGGCTGTATACCCCCTTTTTCCTGGAAACAGTTGCTTCTCTTTCCTTTGATTTTGAATCTGCAATGATTTGATCATTTAACAAAGGCAATCTCACTTTCTTGCGGTAAGGGCAAACTTTACTGTAGATTCAAAATTCTGAAAATATACGCCAAGGGTGTTGTAGATGCCAGTGACCACCACGTTTAAGTATCTTATGCCCTATCTCTTGCTGAACCTGGTCTACAGCATACAAATTAAAAACATAAACTCCAGCAGATTACTTGAGTTAAAATCCCTTCTGAAACAACTTACCGACTATATACATCTGGGAAACCTTTTTATGACTCTGTCTTCTCATCTTCAAAATGGGAATAATAATGGTACCAACTAATCATCGGGCTATAATGAAGATTAAATACGATAATACACATAAAGCAATTTAAAGAGTGCTTGGCACGGACCGAGCGCTCAATAGATTTAGCTATTTTTAATAATCACTAAGCATCATCAAGTGTAACATGACTAAAACAGAAACTCTGATCTCCATTGACATACTTAAAGATTCTTCTGTCTCTGAAAATGGCATCAGCCTGGCTTCATAGGCCCACAGATTAATCATTATGATACACTTTTCCTCCTTCTCTTCCTCCTCTCCATCAAGAAGCTCTTCTTTCTCTGTCTTCAGATCCTGAATAAACCCACCTCCATGTTCTTACCTCCATCACTAGTACAAGCTGCACTTATTCTCTACACAGACTTCTTCTGCATTCAACTCCTAATTGACTTTCCTGTTTGTACTCCTTACCCTTGTCACTTCCACCACACCACAATCTTTTATCTAAAAGCCACTCTCGATGTCTATCACTGTAACTTTCTATTGTGATTTATGTGGCCATCTAGTCTGGCCCTGCCCACATCTCCAACTTCTCTCTTTGAGCGTGTGCCTCTCTGACCCTTGAACACATCAGTTCCTCCCTATCCAACCTTTATTTACTCTATTTCTTCTGCCTGAGATTCTCACCGGATCTTTACACATGCACAGGAAGACATAAGACTGGAGGTGTGGGCATGGCCAGATTATAGATGGCCACGTAGGTCACAATAAAAATTTGCAATGATAAGCATTGAGGGTGAGAGTATACTTCTGGGTATAAAAAGTACACTTTGATTCCTTCACATCATTCTAGTTTCCATTTACTTGTCAGCTTTAGGGAACGTACTCTGACAACCATATCTAAAAACCCTCCTACCCAAGATGCTCCTTCCATCCACATCATCATGTTTTATTGTTCTCGAAGCGTTCAAAAAATTTAAACAGTAACTTTAAATTATTATTTACTTTCCTCTCACTGGTATGTTAAAATGTGAATCTACTCTAATTGTAATTGGTTAGGACAATTATTGGCATATAGTGATTATTAAATAAATGTTTGTAGAATTCACAAATTTAAGAAGCAATATAAAGCAATAGGGTAACTAATTAAATGTTTGCAAAAATTCCATAGGCTTCGGGCCTAAGGTTACTAGCCTTCATTTATTAAAACATAATGATTCAATAAATTAATTAACCTGCCTATTGACAGGTGATTTTCAAATAAAGGAATTGGATTGTGTTGTATATCTAACAAAATGTAATAAATTGAAATGGGGTATTCTGTAATTTAAAAAATGCCTTTCACAAACACCAAGATGTTTATGGAAAGCATCATGCTTTCGATCTTATTTTTGTTTAGCTGTTTGCAGAATAAAAACAATTGTAATTCTGCATAACAAAAAATTCAGAGGGAATGAAATGAAATGAAAATAACGAATAAGCACATTGAGGAAATCAAATAGCATTTTAATTTAAAATCCAATTTACTGAAACCGAGCTGCTGGGCATTTCTCTTGTTACGACCTATCAAAAATATCAGATTCTAATTATATATTAATACTACTCTTGAGAAAAATATGTGACTCTATCATGTTTTTCTTTTATTGCATCTAATAGAATACTATACAATTCTTATTTAAAACCCTGTCTCAGGAAATATTATGGATATTCAGAGTGATTGCAGAACATCTGACCATTGGATAGACTGTAACACATTTTTATATGTACCTTGGTAGTTAGCAATAACATGCACTGAAGTGCTCAAATATGGTGTTTAACTAATATTAAAGGTACTTTCAGTGGAGCGAGTACATTTGAATATATATCTATGTCTGTGTCTGTATCTATATCTGTCTGTATTATATACCATAAACCCACTGCCTTCTTAATATGTTCAAGACAGATACGACTTCCTAGAATGCTTTGACTAGAGGACTAGGTCTATGGAAGCCAGTTTCTCATAATGCTTCCCAAGTCTAAAATAGCCTCCACATCATAATGGCACTTCATTTTCTTGGAATTCCCACCACTCCTCAGGTTTGTTGAGGTATACATAACAAATAAAATTATATGTATTTAAGATGCACAATATGGTATTTTGATATACATATATTATAAAAGATGATTACAGTCAAGCTAATTAATATAGCCATTAACTCACAAATTTTTTTTGTCTTTTTGTGATGAAAATTTGAGTTAAAAATGCCTGGGGTATGATGTTAATAATAACACTTTTAATAAAAACACAATGTCAGCTTTAAAATAATTGATTATTTTTTCCTCTTCTTCCCCCTCCATTTTGTGTATTTGTCTATGTAATAGCAATGAAAATATTTTCAAGTATAAATGAGTGCAGACCTTGAAGTAAAAATGTGTGAGTTCATAATTTCATTTCTTTATGTTATGAGTTTAAATGGTGAAAAATAAATAGAAACTGCTTTAGCTTCATTGTGTAAAATAATAAAGAATTTCATAGATGTATCCCAGCTGTTTGGTGTTTGTTTATCTTGACAGATAATTCCCATTATAAGCTGACTTTGTACTGTTATACCTCACAAACTACCAGTCACAAGTGATTTCTAACACCTACTAACCAATACTGGAAAATATTCAAATAGAAATAAAAAGCAGTAAAGAAAATATTGTACTTTTATGTGGAAAACTCTGCTGGGGGGGGAACAGGACAATTATTTTGATTATAGCAATAAATGCATAACATGAATATAATTAAACATTACTTATTCTTTCATCAGTTCCTTTTCATTCTTTTTGTTGAAAAACCTACAGAGCCATTCTGTTACCAATGACATTTGGCTTAAATGTGCCTTCTCTCTCTCTCTCTTTCTCTCTCTCTCCTCTCTTTCTGGATATCAAAGGGTTGTGTGATTTTGCATTTAGTATTGTTGTTTTCTATCTTTCATTAGCAATTCCAATGAAGTTCTAGAAGGTGGAAAACATTCTTATTTTGCACATATGTGGTTTTTCACCAGCTTATTTCAAAATCCAAACTAATGCCATTACTTTAAAAACTGAACTATTAATTTACAGACCATTTAACTTCCAATTGCATTCTGAACCTAATTTAACTTTAAATTTACCTTTAAGCCATTAAGAAAATAAGATTAGTCGAAATACAATTGTAGGCCATATGGTTGTTTCAGGTCTTTCCATTTCTGATGCAGGGTTTCATTTGGAATGGGCTTGTTTACTTAGCTTGGTGTGAAATTAATCAGTTTTTTGAACTACTCTTTTTTGCTTACGTTTTTGTTAAACCTTTTTTTAGTCTTCCCGTGGACAATTTGCAATTTGTTTTCTTTTGACTACCTTCCTAAGTATACTTCTTCAATCTTGCTTCAAAATTAATCTTTTTTAGGTGAAAATCTACATTGACCGACTATCTCTTTGTGTTGGAGTCTGAGAACTCACACCCTAATTTTGATGTCTTCAGCATGACCTCTTGTAGGCACTGTTCCCCTATGCTCAGCCGGCTCACAGTCTCATACACACGTGACTTTGGGAGTGTACATGGACCCCTTTTTTAGTACTTGGGCCAACAACCTGTTGGTGTCTTTCACAGGGTCTACATCAACCATTGCTACATGAATGATTTCGGGCATGTTTTGGAAACTTTAGATTTTTCCCCAAAGATCCCTCTAAGCATGTCTCATCATCTTCCTACATATCGTGTCCAAGCACACGCAAACTTTCTAGTCACAGCAAAAATCAGACTAGGGAAAATATCTAGGAAGGCTTGTAAAAAAGATATGAGGATTTCATGTGCAGAAACATACTAAATCTTGCAGAAGGACACAAACAATGCAAAGAAATGGAGAGAGATCAATTTTGTTCCTTGAGCAATAATTATCCACATAAGGATATTCCCGTCTTCCCAAGTAGCAGGTTTGATGCCATTCTCATCAAAATATCTGTGGGATTAGTGGGGTGTGGGGGGAGTGAGGAAAGACTCTGGAAATGTTGCCTTCACATTCCTGGGGAATTATCCTCAGGCAGATTATCCACTTGCGATATCTCCTCTAACTGTAGCCTCTAACTGTAACTATGGCTTTTCTTGCCACAGAGGATTTGTACAAAATAAAAGCCTCAATAGACATCAAAAAAGTAAATAGTATGCTACAAAATGTTGACATAAGAAACTGTGATATTACATCCATTAGAAGAAAAATATTAAGATCCTCACAAATAAATAGGACACGAATAGACAATTCACCTGGAAGTGAAATGAGCTAACAAATACTTGACAAACCAAAAACTGGGGAAATATGTGTCTTAACTGAGACAGAAAGATTATTATCTTCCATAGAGATGAAGCTCATAAAACTAAGCAGGAAAACGTTAGGAAACTCGTAAATATATACAAAGGGCAGTCACTTTCCCGAGTGAAGAATTATTTCCAAGTATTTCCAAGGTGTTTGGCACAAAGAGGTCCTGAGGACACTTGCTGTGGTCATTGCTCATGTGCTCCAGACTCTCAGTGAGCAGGGCCTGGATTGTCTGAGGACATATAGCTGCAGCCTCATGTCTGCCCCTGCCAGCCGGAATAACTACTAGTCCTCCTCCCTTGACCGAGTTTTTCCAGGAGCACCAAGCACTTTCTAACATATTCCATGAAGCTGATTTATCTTGTTTATTATTTACCTCTTCTACAAGAACGGGCTTTCATTTGGGGTCGTGTTATTTTTTCTCTGTGGGTTCACTACAGTATGTGTAGTGCCTGAAACAATCCATGATACCCACGGGTGCTGCTGTGGAATCCTTAGCGGGTTGCTTTGGGGTTTGCTCTTGCCCAGCTGATGTCAACTTGTCCCTTTGCCCTGCTGCGGCCTTGTCAGTTATCTCCCATTTGTCTTCCTAAATCTATCCATAATTGTAGTTACTTAAATCATTAGTTTTTAAATTGCAGGTTTTGTAAGACTCTCCTGTCTAATCTTTTCATTACAATACACAGGTATTGGCAAAACAGAAGAAAAAAAAAGCAAAAATCTTATCTTACCTCTGATATGAAATTTATTTTTTCTCCGGACTTTCATCATTGTCACTATCACTTATGAATTTCATGCAGTACTGTCTTTCCAAAAGTAGATGTTAGCGTGACAGTCAGATATTGCTTATAAAGGGACGTATGTAAAAATGAAGTGTCCAACAATAGAAAAAGTGAAATAAAGTTTGATCTAACTATACAATTCAAAATAGACTCTGAAGAAGTGCTGGTGCCGGTTCACTCTACTTAGGAGAGCCCATTATTGGATATCTTCCTCAGAAGAGCCCTTTGTGTGTGTTTCCTCCTAACTCTGGATTCAGTGGCCTCAGGCTGTGATTTGAAATTGTCCAGTGCGGGAGTCATCACAAAACCCACAAGGGTTGTGAATTACAGCTCCCCCGCCCCCCATGCTGGTAGGTAAATATGGACCTCAACATTTTCCATAGCACCATAAAAATAATTCAGTGATTATAAAGTTCTTTTCCAAAGAATATACCTACTGTCTGGGAAAAATGCTCACAATAGAAAATGCTATATAAAATTATTTATTGCTAAACAATATGTATCCAAACCACATAATTTAATACGCTATTACTGGTTATCTCTGGGTGGTGAGATAAGGAGCAATTTGTTGTTGTTGTTGTTTTCTCTCCATCAGAAGTATACAGTTTCAGAATCAGAATTCTTTTTCCTTCAAATGACCCCATGGTGTTCTCCCTTTCTTCTGACTTTTTCCTATGATTTCCACAATGACTCCTTGGTGTGGTCACCCAAGCTTTATTCCTGCCCTATTATTTGCTCTGTGCGTTGTTTGGTGAACAATCTCCCACCCTTCCTGCTCTGATTCACTCTGGACTCTCCATGCAAACTTTGCCTAAGTTTGCCTACTGCAAATTGCACTAAGGCTGCCCTGACTCTTCTGGGGCCTGGTCTGCCTCTGTACTACCACGTGAGCGCTTCTCGGAGGGTTCATCAGGCTGACAGCAGGTGGTTTCCACTTGTCAATTTCTTCTCTTGTAACCACTTATGGGACAGTATCCACAGTAAAACACAACACACAGAATGTTTAGAAGTTTGGCAAAATAATGAAGAATGAATGAATATGATATTAAAGGTGTAATCAAAATAATAAAGTATTTTATGCAAGTCAATCTTTTTTATAATATCTCAAACAGAAATACAAATGTTTACTGGAGGATATCAAAAACAGATCTTAGCTCAAAGGGGTTATCCAGACTGGGAAAAAATTAAACATCATTTGTAGAACTTGTATGATTTTTTTTCTGTCTCTTTGGAAATCAAGATTTTTTTAAAAATTTAATTGTCAAAAAAAGCTCTATTTTGTCATTCTATTTTTTTTTTAAGTTTTGGGAACTGTATGGAAAATCCATCATTGACCAAAAAGTGCAAACATTTTGTTGTCTTTTTGTAAGCAGAGGCAGTCATAAATTTAATATGATTTTTTTCCCTGTTAGAAAATAAACTATTAAATCAGATAGCACACACAGCCATGCACCTGCAAATTACTGGTCAGGCCAAATGACTAGTCTCATCAACCAAATTCCACAAAAGCAAGCTGGTTAGGGCCTCCATGCTAGAGATTTGGGATAGAAAGAAGGAAGGAAGGAAGGAAGGAAGGAAGGAAGGAAGGAAGGAAAAGGAAAAGGAAAAGAAGGAAAGGGCTTCAACTCCAGTCTGCAAAGTGTCCTGATCAGGCTATCTACTGTGGTATAACATATGGAAGTTAGTAATTTAAACCAACGATCATTTTATTATATCTAATGAGCATGAGGATCAAGAATTCAGTCAGGGCATGCTGG
>CAUYQG010070899.1:0-24820 GCA_963574415.1 Tarsius wallacei | reverse complement strand
AGATCAGCCTGAGCAATTTGGGGAGACCTCGTCTTTACAATGAATCAAAAAATTAACCAGGCGTGGTAGCATGTGCCTGTAGTTCCAGGTACTCAGAAGGCTGAGGCAGAAGGATTGCCTGAGCCCAGCAAGTCGAGGCTGCAGTGACCGTGAGCATGCCACTGTACTCTAGCCTGGACAATAGAGTAAGACTCCAACTCAAAGAAAAAAAATCCTGTATAGGGTTTTTATTAAGCTATTAATGTAGTATGCTCTTAAGAAACAGATAAGAAAACTGAAGCTCAGAGAGAGTAAGTGTTTTCTTAATGCTACATAGCTATTGATCATTAGAAACAGGATTAAAGTATATGTGTGAAAAGGAGAGAGAAGAATTTAGCATTTAACATTCTTTTTATATTATCAAAGAATCTTCATTTAAATTAATTTATTGGGAAGTTAAGCTTTCCATATTACTCAACTTCCAGATACTGAATTTTTGTTTATTTATATCCAAACCACCCAAATATCTAATTTTAGCACTTGGAAGAAAATTTACTAAAGATGAATTTAGCTGTCATTTGCATGAAGGTCCACATACTGCAGCTCAACAATGCTTTTAGAAATACATGGGAAGGGCTGGGTGTGGTGGCTCAAGGCTATAATGCCAGCACTTTGGGAGGCCGAGGCAAGAACATTGCCTGAGCCCGTGGGTTCGAGACCATTCTGGGCAACATGGTGAGACCTATCTCTACAATAAATCAAAAAATTAGGTGGGCATGGTAGCACGTGCTTGTAGTTCCGGCTACTTGGAAGACTGAGCACAGCAGATTGAGGCTGTGGTGGCTGGGGGCGTGCCACTGCACTCCAGCCTGGGCGACAGAATGAGACTCCAACTCAAAAAAGAAAAAGAAAAAGAAATACATGGGAGGTAGAGGGTCATTTGCCTCTACAAGGAATGGTCTGCTTGAGTTTTTCAATTATTCTCTTACTAGTTTTCACTGTCATCTTTCCCATGAGCGTATTTAGAAAATAACTTTCCTCCCTACTTTCATCGTCAGTGCCAGTCTTTCTACTTTGCAGTTTATTTAATTATTTCAAAGTAAGGGCAATAAACTTATAGGCGAGGATGTGAAGGTTTTCCTGAGAGTAAATGTACAAGTTTAGGCAAACTAAATTGCTCACTTTGTGACACTATGGCTAAAAGTTTACTTTTAAAAATTCTATGTTTTCAGTTATGTTCTGAGGGATTATAATATATACAAATTTACTAAAACTTCCTAATAATAATATATTACTTGTTCTAAATTAAGGATTTTTATCTCCATATTACTATTCAACATAGTACTAGAAGTCCTAGCCAGACAATCAGGCAAGGGAAAAAAAATAAAGGGTATTCAATTTGGAAAAGAAGAAATTCAACTATCTCTGTATGCCAACAATATAATTTTATACCTAGATAATCTTAAAGACTCTTCTAAAAGACTCCTGGATTTGATAAATCAGTAAATTTTCAGTACACAAAATCAACATCTACAATTTAGTAGCACTGCAGTATACCAATAGCTACCAAGCTGAGAATCAAATCAAGAACTCAATTCCATTTATGATAGTAGCCAAAAAGCTAAACTATCTAGAAAGATGTTTGACTAAGAAAGTAAGAGTCCTCTAAAAGGAAAACTACAGAACAATGATGAAAAAAATTGTAGAGGGCACAGATAAAAGGAAAAGCAGCCCGTGCTGATGGATTTTAAGACTCGGCATTGTTATAATGACCATATTACCCAAAGTAATCTATAGATTCTACACAATCCCTGTCAAACTACCAACATCATTTTTCACAGAATTAGAAAAAACAATCTTAAAAACCTAAATTCTTAAAAACAGAAAATAATCCTGAAAATAAAAAGAGTCAGAATAGCCAAAGCAATCCTAAGAAAAAAGAACAAAGCTGGAGACATTACATTATCCAACTTAAGTTATAGCACAAGGCTAATGTAACTAATACAGCATGATACTGGTACCGATGGAACAGAATGGAGAATCCAGAAATAAACCCAAATACCAACAATCAATTGATCCTTGACAAAGCAGACAAAAACATACACTGGGGAAACTATACTCTATTCAACAAATGGTGGTGGGAAAATTGAAAGGCTACACGCGAGAAAAATTGAAACTTGATCCCTATCTCTCACGATATACAAAACTTAACACAAGATGGATTTAAGACTTAAATGTCAGACCTGAAATCATAAAAACTCTAGAAGAAAACCTAATAAAATCTCTGCTGGACATTGGCCTAGTCAAAGACTTTGGTTAAAACCTCAAAAGCAAATGCAACAAAAATAAAAATAAATGAGGCTTAATTAAACTTAATTGAAAGAAATATCAAAAAAGTGAACAAGCAATTTACAGAATGGAAGAAGATATTCACAAACTATACATCTGACAAAGGACTAACACCCAGAATCTATAAAGAAGTCAAACAAATCAGCAAGGAAAAAACAAATAACTGTATTAAAAAGTGGGCAAATGACATGAACAGTCATCTCTCAAAGGAAGATATACAAATGATCAATAAACATATAAAAAGTGCTCAACATCATTAATCATCAGGGAAGTGCAAATTAAAACCATCATGAGATACCACCTTGTACCAATCAGAATGGTCGTTCTTAAAAAATCAAAAAACAATAGATGCTGACACAGATGGAGTGAAAGAAAATGCTTATATGCTGTTGGTGGGAGTGCAAATTAGTACCTGTACAGAAATCAGTATGGAAATTTCTCAATTAACTAAAAGTAAATCTACCATTTGATCCAGCAGTCCCACCAGTATGTATCTACCCCCCAAAAGAGCAGTTGTTATAAAAAAAAAAGACACCTGCACTAGCATTTTATTGCATCACAGTTCACAATTGCAAAGATGTGAAATCAACCTAATAAACTAATCAGTGGATAATGAAAATGTTAAATTGTGACACACACACACACACACACACACACACACACATCATGGAATATTATCTAGCCTTCAAAAAGACTGAAATAATGTCTTTGCAGCACAACATGGATGGAATTGGACAGCATCATTCTAAGAGAATGAACACAGGAACAGAAAACTAAACACTACATGTTCTCACTGGTAAGTGGCAGCTAAGCTAAGTATTTGCAAAGGCATATAAAATGATATAATGGACATTGGAGACTCAGTATGGGGAGGGTGGGAAGTAGTAGATGGATGAGATACACCTATCAGCTACAATGTGCACAGGTGAGGGTGGTGGGTACACTTAAAGTTCAGACTTCTTTGCCACAATACAGTGTATTCATGCAACCAAAAACTATTTGTACTCTCTAAGTTATTAAAATAAAAAGTAAAAAGAAAAAAATTATTTCAACTGTTTATGGTATGAATATTTGCTGGACTTCCATGTACAATTTTTTCCATATTTTTGTTCTTTTCTTACTCCTGTACAAATAATTTTTCATTATTTTTGTACTAGAAATTTCAATACAAAGATGGACTAAATGGAGAAGTTGGAAAACTGAGGTTCAAAGGCATCTCTTTGAACAATTTTTTAAAAAAAGCATTTTAAAGGGAAGAGAAAAGACACTATAGTAACCACCAGAGTAGAAATTTATTACTCTTCCTCAAGGCAAAGCAGAAAAGGGCTTCTGGGACCCTCTTTCTTCTGCATTTTTTGCATATAAATAAACACCAGTGAAGATCAGCACTAATGAGGAGAGCGAGGAGAGAGATGCACTTGGCATCAGGGGAGAAATGAAAACATTTCTAGTCTCTTCCCTAATTTGAAACTCTAAATTAGGCCTAAAACATTTTAAGAAAGTGGACATTGCTGAGAGTGGTGGCAAATTATTTTGTCTACATAGGAAAGGCACTCCATTTTCAAGGGTAATAGATAAATAATAGGTTTTCTTACATCTAGGTTACACAAAATATTCTGTACATCTGTAGTGCAGAAGATAGTTGAAGGATGCCCTATTGACTCTCTGATTCACTTTCCTTCACACACCCTGGACCTGAATTCAGTCTCCTCACTGACTTTCACAAGATGTCCTGCCCCACATAGAATTTAGTGAGTCTCTTAAACTTTGCTGAAGAATCAAGTGAATGTTGATAGACACTCTCTCCGGTGATGTAAACTAATGTATGACAGTGTTTTCCACTCTTGCTCTCTCTTCTTCTCACCCTCCCTTTCCAAGTTTCCTCCTGCAGTTCTCAATTTTCATATTTTGCTATGCAGAGGAACTTTCTTCTTCTTTACTATTTGCCTCTGGTTATTGCATCTACCTAAGGAAGTTTTTAAATGCATTTTTCCATAAGATGAATTATTATACTAGTTTTGATTATCTGTGACTAGAAAATGATACAATTTTTTATTTACATTTAAAGAAAAAACCTACTTAACACATGAGAAAGTTCTTGATTGCAGGGAAATTCTGAAAAGATTTAGAAACAAGGACTTGGCCACCTCAAAATACTTCATAAAAATAATTATTTCAGAAAAGTCATAAACAATTTAATAGACTGCACTGCAACATACTCATGAGTAATTTCTTTTACTTTTTTCAACTTTGTAATTATGAAAGTTTCAAGCATGCTGAAGAGCACAATGGCTGTCATCAACTCTGAAAGTGTTTTCTATACACATTTTATTTATTCCTTCTGCTGTTTACTTTTGCTGAGATTTTTCAAAGCACTTTCTACTTAAATTCTTCAATCTGCATCTCAAAAAAAGGACAATTTACACATCCATTGTGCCTTATCATATCTAAATTGTTAATAAATCTGGTAACATATAATAATACATATTCAAGTTCTCTGGTTATTTAAAAATGCTTCTTTTTTTGTAAAATTGTTGTCAATTCAAGGTCCATTATATCTTATGACTTTTTTAATATATGAAAGCTTTTCATTGTTTTAGTATAGCTTCATATCCTTGAAGTAATTTTACTGAAGGCAAAACTCAAATAAAGCAGAAAAATAATGTTGTACGTCCCAAGAAAAGAGCCAGTTTGAAGAGTGGCAGGTAGTAGTAGAAGGAGGAATATCTCATATTTTAATGTATCTGTCTTTTTAAAGAAAAAAGTTTAGGAAGATAGATAGAGAGAGAGAGAGAAAGAGAGAGAGAGAGAGAGAGAGAGAGATGATAGATATAGAGAGTAATTGTCATGTTCATGCCAATGGAAGAAGTCTCTTCAGACAATCGATAAGAATTACACTTTGAGAATATTGCATTGTCATTTTTGATATTTTACTAGTATGCCCTTAGAGAATACAATTCCTACTGATAACACATACCAAAACAAAAAATCTCTCCAGTCTTCATTCTCAGTGTTTGTGTGTGAGCATTGTCAGAAATACCTGGAGGATATAATATCTATACATATCATTTGTTTCTAAGTTAAAGTTGTATTTGTAATTTTAGTATCACAATATAATTCTAGATGCAGTAACACTGAAGTTCAGGAATGTTGTCTTTACAAAGAAATGACTAAATCACTTTGCTATACCCCTTCATGTGAAGAAGTAGGATAGAAACCGGAGTCATCTCTTTGGTTTTGATGCTGAGTCACGGTTTGATACAACATGATCCCTGATGGTATCTATATGAGTTTAAAGAGGACATGATGAACAGTTTTCCATCCTCACAGAAATTAGGAGAGATAATGGGTTAATGCAAAGGTGAGACAACAGCGGCAAGATTTAATCAAACAAAATGACTTTAACGACACTACCTACAGACTATAGCCAGATATCAAGGTACTGTCACCAACCTCTTTTTCTAGCTACTTGTAGGGAAGTGTGGAAACCCCATAAGTCTGGTAAGACTGAAATAAGGGATTAGTCATATTTATACATTACCAAAGATAACTTGCGGATTTTTTTTTTGTTACAGTTTGCTACTCAACCTAGATTGTTTTTCTACTATACTGGACTACTTTTAATTGTCTTTGGAATACACACTTCAGGTCCTTGTCATAATGAAATGACTGAGAGTATTTAAATGGTAGGCTGGGCTGTGCACCTGATGAGCACTGTTATCATTGGAATTTCTTAGTTTAGAATATTCTCAGATAATGCTGAGATAACATGAAAAGGTTGTTCAGCAATTAAGTTTTGCTCAACTTCTGGTCTTCCTCAGTAGCACACAAAATCATTTGCTGGTAGACCCAGCAATTCACAATGGGTAGGTCTTATCATGTCTAAGAAACCCTTACAAAGGACTCTTCCATCAATACTAATTCCCCTCACCCTTCTGATTTCCTCAAGTATCCTATGTACATTTTCCTTTTTTTAAAAAAAAATAAGAAACTGCTGGCAGTTACTTTAAAATACACTTAACATTCTTCATAGTCATATGTTTAGCTTTGGATCACTTCCCTTGAACAATTTTGAATGTTTGAGCAACTATTGACATAAACATTCACCACTATTCACATGCTGATCCACTGATTTTTATTTCATCTTTGAATAATATAAATGGTTATGATCACTATGGGTCACAATTAGTAACTGTGAGTTTAGATACTTTACAATTTCTATTGAGAATTTGCGTATGTGGAGTTTTAGCATCTTAACCCACACAGTTGATCACTAGGCACCTATGTCACTTATGGGAAAATTTAATCCTCAATTATGAAATGCCAGTTGTGCCATAATCATGCTAGTTACTGCTCATGCATAGTCTGTTGAGAGGGTGTTATAAGGGGATAGTGGAAAGTGTGGAGCTGCAGATGTTTATAGAAAAATTATAAAGTAAAGGTAGATAAACACACAAGCAACACAAAGGTTCTGTATAATGTGATTACTTGCCTTTGGTGTGTGAACCATTTCCCATTTGCTTACCTGAATCTTTCATCAACATTTGTATGTGGATTCTTAATGTCCATCCAGTAGAGTTTTATTCCTTGCACAAGAATAAAGAAATGCTACCATTTTTTTCCCCATTGGAAATTGTGGCAAGATGTTTTGTTCAGACTAAAAGATATATCAGAAAACAGATATAATTCACAAACTTTAGAAGGCGTTATCCATTAGGAATTCAAGTAAGACACAGAAAGTCGTCTAATATGTCTAATAGAACAGGCTATTTCATAAGGCCATCACTACTCATATATCAGGATGTGGCATTAAGCCTGTAGCTTCCTAAAACCACCATCATATCCTTTATCTAGATAAGAGTAAGTTAATTGAAGTCTCAAAAAAGGGATCAGAAGCTGCCACTCAATCTCTTATTTCATAAATAATGAATAGTGAAGTTCTCCAACTATTGCTGTCTATATTGTTATTAGAATAGTGAAAGAGAATTTATATAGAATTCATAGACATATTTCTTGCAGAAGAAGGTCAAGAAAGAGAAAGTAAGAGCATTAAGTCATTTTTGGGGTTAAGTAATTAACATATAGTTCTTTTTCAGTAGGGGTCACTTTTAAGTTTTCATATCAAATAAAAAAATAAGGGATACAAATATTGCTGAAGAAAATTGAGATTTTACGGGAAGTACTTAGCCAGATGGATGGAAGTTTCTCAGGTAATAAACATAAAGATGTAAGGTGGTATTGAGGATCAAATTACAGGACTATAGTGCCCAGTTATTGATAAGTTTAACAAGAGTTGAAAATGATGGGCCCAAATGCCATTTATTCAGCTAGTGACTGCTACATTTTCTTTCTGAGAAGAAGGTCACACTCAGAAAGAATTGTGAAATTACAATCACTAAGTGAATTTACTGCTGCTTAATTAAATGCTTAAAGTAAATTTTTCAATCAGGTAGGGAAACGGTAATTGCCGAATTTGATTTGGAATATGAATGTCGATTGTGGGCATGGAGTTCTGGTAATCTCAGCAACTACAGAGGAATAATGGCATGTACATGCATATGTTACTTTTTCACAAGTTCTATAGCATTTGAGATAAAGGGCATCTCTACCTGCATTTACTAAACATTTTTTTCAGCATCTTAAGTGCTAAGTACTCTAGTAAGCAGTGAAGAACTCAGAGATAAACAGCTCACATTCTAGTGGGGAAGACTTTTTAAAATACAGAATTTATGTAAATAGCTTGCTCAACCTACAAGGCAGCATATAGACATATATATCACATTTGACTTTTATCCTGTTGATTTTGACTAAAAAATATTGACCTGTGATGATAATTTCAAATCCTAATTTTGTCATTCACTAGATTAGCTTCTGTCTTCCTTCTTTCTTTTCATCTACGAAGTTGATATTTTATTCATACTATTGTCATGAATGTGTTTGCTGCTTCAGTATCCATTTTTAGGCTTGACCTAAGTTGTCTGAAACCCAGACGTACTCTGTCAGTTCTGACCTAGTTAAAACTTCTTTCATGTAGTTGTTTGCAATGTAGCACACTTGTTACTTATCCCAGAGATCCAAAACCCAACACATCCCACAGATTCTGGCAAAGATAAAATCTAATGATAAACACCAGAATCATGTAAATAATAACAATTATCAATGAAGTAAATGATGAACAGATGAACAGCACAGTTTTGTGACTTTGGAATCAGGCAAAATTTCTTCTTCTCAAATTATAATCAGTGAAATGTAGACAAAAATTACTAAACTGCTTCTATCTTCAGTGTGATCATATACAAAGTAGCCAAAATAATATTTCTCTGAGGGTTTATGTGACAATTAAACTGATACTCAATTATTATATACAGAGTGCCTGATATATCATAGGGACTGACTAACTAACCAATCAACTATGGCAGAATGCCAGAGCCATTCTTTCTGGCTATTTTTTTTATCCATTGTTCAAGCATATACTGAAATTGATTATATTCCAAGTGTTGCAACAGGCATATTAAGACACATTTTTAAGTTTATACTTAATTATGAGAGACGGATAAGTAAGCAAAGAGTAAAACTAAAGTAACTGTATCATCAAGGAACATAAAGCATCAATCCAGCTCATTCATATTTTTTACATTATTCACAAACATGTTAGCAAATGTTTTATACTTTGCAAAAAATGGAGGTATAGACCCATTATCCAAAGATGAAGTTCAAATTTCATATGATTAAAATCAAAGCCTTTTATAGTCAAATTTAAGTCTGTATTTCAAGCTTAATTTTAACTCATCTTCCTGTATCTTCTGTATACCCTGTTCTCTAACCAGACCAAGTGCTCACCATTCCACATATATGTTACACGCCTTCTTCCTGCCACAATTTTTCACATGCACTTTTTTTCTCTGTCTGCAATTCTCTTCTTCCCTTTTCTTTGTCTGGCAAATTTATATTTCCAGAATAAATTTAAATGTATTCACTTTTATTAAGTCTGTCTGATTTCCTTAGGCAGAGAGAGTTTGTTTTCTCTTCTAGGTTCCCAAAACACAACAATTCGTCTTTTCTATAATTAGGAAAAAATCAATCTTAATACAAGTATTTTCTAATGACAAAGAATATGTCTACATGTGGAATGTTTAATTTACTTAATCATTTTTATTGTATAATTATATTGTTCTGTTTAAAATTTTTATCTCAGATATATTTGCTCATGTAGTTTAAAGATAAATGACAAAGGATAGATTACTCGGTCACCTATTATTTGGACCTATTTTCTGTGATATTGTTATTTAAATACATTAAAGTGTCTCCAACTTTAAAGAAGAGATCTATTTGTGAATCAAAGAGTACTTACATAATATAAATACTCATCATATGTCTTTCTATCTTAGTCTTCAGTTTGTTTTTTTCACTCACAAGGTATGTTTAATTTAAGAAGATAACCATCTGTACGATATCTTCCCAGCAGCTGATGTATTTCACTAATTTTGAGAATTTGGTCTTTCTAAACCAGAAAGATTTTATACAATTAATGTTGCACAAGTAATACACTTTTTCCTCTAAACTAACATCTTTAGATGATTGTCAGTTTCTAAGTTTTTATCTTGAACAAATTGCTAGATATCCATGGATGCTTCTGTTATTCAAATACTTTTTTTTTTTTTGAGTTGGAGTCTCACTTAGTCGCCCAGACTGGAGTGCAGTGGCCACTCCCGGCCACCACAACCTTGACCTGCCGGGCTCCAGCGATCCTTCCGCCTCAGCCTTCCGAGTAGCCGGAATTACAGGCACGCGCTACCATGCCGGGCTGATTTTTATTTTATTTATTGTAGAGATGAGGTCTCACCAAGTTGCCCAGGCGGTTATTGTAGAGATGAGGTCTCACCAAGTTGCCCAGGCAGGTCTCGAACCCGCGGAATCAGGGAATCCACTCACCTCAGCCTCCCAAGGCGCGGATTACAGGCTGAGCCACCGAGCCCGACTTATTCAAATACTTTTTTGACCTCTTTTTGGATCAATCTTTGAAGACATACTTACAAAAGTCATTATTTTACTTGATTTCTCCTTTTTTCCTACTAAATAATTCAACACCTTGCTGATAACTTGCACTGTTGACCAAGTTATACTCTTACTACACACAGGTTAAATATACCGTCAAATTGCAAAATTTTTTGATATGAAGGGCTTAAATAATTTTAAGCATTATTGAAGTATAACTTTCTAGAAAGGCTTCTTAAAAGATGACAGACCTCATCTTCTTTGTTTATTGTGTGTCAACTCAGAAAATCTGCTTTATTGTCTTAGTGTTCTATCTTTGAATGGCATTTCACAATTTGGAAAGAAACTTCACATACATATTAATTCAGCCTTTACATCAGCTTTGTAATGTAGTCAGACATTTTCTAAACATCATTATTTTATGGATGATTATGAGATTTTTCAAAGTTGTTTTGCTCAGTCTAACACTAAAATGATAGTACACAGTGAAACTGAACCTTCAGGACTCTAGTCTACTTTTATTCCCCATATGTCTCCAAGACTTTGGGATTCCTTGTCTAAAAATGCCTCCAGAACTATGAATTAACTGACATAACAACAGACTTTGTAAATTCCTGTACCTTATAGTAAGTGATCTCATGCCTTTAGAGAAATACAACAGATTTTATTTTCGAATACCTTTATAATTTTTTCCACTAGACTGTATATTACCTATGATAATGAACTCTCATGTTATATTGCATGTACTAACACTTTGGTAAACTTACTGTATTTTGGGGTTTTAAGCACCTCAAATAGTCTTCTGAATAATTAAGATTGAGCTAACTGCTTGTAGTCCAACAAAGACATATCTTTCCAAGTCTTATAATAAATTTTTAACTTAAGAATAAATATAAAAGATTAAATAACAAATCCCTTATTGTTTTATGATTCTTAAAGCACTTTAGCTACTCAGAAGGCATTGTTTCTACCAAATGAGTTAAGATGATTGATTTATTAAGTTCCTTGTCATTTTTATGTATGTAACATATTGAATAGCTTCAAATAAGGTACTCCAGGGAAACTTCTAGTTAGGATGTTAAGGAAGTTTGAAATCTCTAAGGCTGCTTTAGAAAGTTCCATATTATGCCAGATGGTTTTCCAGAATTTTGAGATTATTATAAGAATCCCAGGAGCCTCTGAGGCAACTCAGAAGTCTAAGTCAAATCTGAATCCCTTCTGCCACTCTCTGTGTGTACTTTTGACTTTCAGGTTCAGAAACTTGATTCACTTCAAGTTAGAAAATACCTACTTTATGCTTAACTATTTGCCAGACACTTGGTAGGGCTGGAAACATAAAGATAAATAACACAAAGTCCACTACTTTGAAGTGTCTTATCATTTAATAATGAGAAGTAGGCAAATAAACAAATAAGCTAAGTCTGGTAAGTACAAGAGAAATATGTGCAAGATACATAGGAGACACAATAAGAATGCCAAAACTATGCAAGAAACATCGACCCCTGTTTTCCTCACTTCTTTATCTGGAGTAATTTGGGGATTAGAATTTCATTTATTCTACAGAGTGTTCCAGTGATTTACAAAGTATATAAATACTACTATGGTGAGGTTTCTCTGGGACATAACTTATTATCCTGATGTTTCACATGCTGGAGATAGAAGTCTCCTTCTAAAAGAGGCTGTGAAATCCCCGACTTTGTAATTAAATAACTGAACATTTTTTTCATTGTGTTAATAAAATAATGTGAAACCAAATCATTAGAGTCTAATTTTTGTATAGTTGCATCAAATGTTGTCTTTAAATGATAACGTGGGGCATAGGTGTTTGATGAAAAATACATTGTTCAGGGTTGAGTAAGGAATGCAGATACCATGCTAAGTATTTTTAGTAATGTGAGATATTTAAATCAGAGAATTAAAAGTTTGCGCAGCAGGGCGCAGTAGCTCATGCCTATAATCCCAGCACTTTGGGAGGTGGAGGTGAAAGGATTGCCTGAGCCCAGGAGCTCGAGATCAGTCTGGACAACCTGGTGAGACCTGGTTTCTACAATAAATCAAAAAATTAGCCGGGCATGGTGGCGTGCACCTGTGGTTCCAACTGCTTGGAAGGCTGAAGTGGAGGGATTGCCTGAGCTCAACAGGTAGAGGCTGTGGTGGCCGTGAGTGTGCCACTGCACTCCAGCCTAGGTGACAGTGAGACTCCAACTTGAAAAAAAAAGTTCATGTGGTATTTGAGAGGGCTGAAAAAGCAGAGATCAGGAAAGTCACCACTGAGAACACCAACTTCTGGTAGCACAAAAAATAGAGGATTCTCAGGAAAATTTCTGGAAACTTAGAGAAACTGCAGCCGACTTGCAGGTGCAACCTGAGTATTATTCCCCCCCACCTTTATTTTTCTATGTTGTTCTTTCTTTCTTGTATCTTAAATAGTTTCAGTGATAGATTCTTACTAATCACTATAGATAATTTGATCATCACGTTTTCTCTCTTGCCTTGAAGTAGATGTTGTACAGGGTTTATGTTGAATTAAAAACAGACCTTATCATGCACCTGTCAAAATGACCCCAAACATGTATCTACAAATTGGATTGTTTCTTTGCTTTTTATTAAGTCCTTTATTGTTTTTATATTTGTATTGTGATTTCAAATACCACTTGAGTTTTATGTGGGAAAGCGACAGTGTATAAAATGGCTCAGAGCAACAAGTAAGATGATACTAGACCTAGATTTTACTTCCGTCCTTACTATTTATAGCTGCATAAGTTTGAGCAACATATTTAAACTTTTTAATTCTTAGTTTTCACATCCAAAGAAGTGGGCTAATATTCTTCAAATTGCTTGGGCAATTTAAAATAAATGATGTAGAAAGAGTACTTAGCAGAGAGTCTGCATATAGTAAGCACTCAGTAAGTGACAGACATTATCATTGTTATCATCATCATCACCATTATCATATTTGTTGAATAAATAATAAATTTTTGGATACTCAATCTGGTGCTTAGACTGAAAATGTGCTAAATTTGAAATAAAATAACAATTTTGAGGGGTGATTAATGCACACATTGAGGTTTATTTTTTTTAGGAGAATGGAAGTGTGGAGATGCTAAGTAGAATAGTAACCAAATTAAGAGGACTATGTGTGTGTGCATGTGTATTAACGTTAGAAAGACTGTCATAAACAGGAAAAAAGCATGTTCAAGCTCATAGATGTGTGAGAATAAAATATTTGGGGTAAACTGAAAATAGTTCAGTTTAGCTGAAGTTTAAACTTTGATAGAGTACAGTGTGTTAGGACTCTCAAGAAAGAGATGTAGTAGGAAATATGTGTGTGTGTGTATGCTCACACACACATATATGTGCATATATATTTATATTCTATATGTTTGTGGTAAACAATTGGCTCTTTTGATTATAAAGGCTAAGTCCCATAATCTGCAAGTTGTAGCCTCAAGAATACAGATGGTGTAAGTTCCAGTCTAAGAGCAAGAGAAGACTGATGTCCCAGGTCAAAAAGAGTCAGGCACAGAGAGTAAATTCTCCCTTAATCTGCCTGTTGTTCTATTTAGGCCTCTAAGGGATTGGATTCCCCACCTACATTAGGAAGGGAAATGTGATTTACTCAGTCAATTGATTCCGTGTTAATCTTATCCAGAAAACACCCTTACAGACATGTTGAACCAAATATCTGGGGATACTGTGGCCCAGCCAAATTGACACATACAATTAATGCTCATAGCCAGAGCATGAGGAAAGACAAGGATGAAATAATACATATAACTTACCAAGTGTGAATCAGGCTGAAGAGTTTGAATTTTGTCTTAAAGGCCAAAAAAAAAAAGCTAATAAAGAATTTTTTGGCAGTTTAGTGACAATATCAGATGTGTTTTTAAGAACAATCCATCTGTTTAGTGCATGGAGAATGAATTAGAGTGGAAAAAGACTTGAATCAGAGAAACAGGAACAAAAGCAAGTATGCTAATCTAGACAAGATATGATGAGGGCTTTAATTAAGGCAGTGGTGATGAGAATGGTGGAGGGGAGAGGATAAATGAAATTTAGAGAAGCTGGAATGGGAGCAGGAGCAGTGTTACATACAAAAATGGGGAGAAGTCAAGGGTGACCCTAAATTTTTGCCTTGAGTTAGTTGTACATAGTACCATTCAGATATTCGGAAAGAAGGAATAACAGGTTGATGAAGAAAAACCCAGTTCAGAAAAAGCTTAGCTTGATGTGTCATTGAGATATCAAGGTGGGATATGTATAACTCAGAAGACAGTTACACAGGCATTTTTAGAATTATGTCATCTAATTATATAATAGTCATGGAAATAAATAAGTACTGTAAAATATGTAAAATAAGAAAATACATGGACCATGGATGCATAATGAGGAAGAGGAAAAGTGGGCAAGGTGGGGGATGGAAAGAGCTAGTGGCAGAATGTGAACTCTGGTTTTAAAAAGCAAAATCTTAGAGCACAATAATATAAGACCTTCCACTTAACATCTCTGAAAGAAACAAAAACCATAGTTTAGAGATTCTGTGTGATTGGTCTTATATAATTCTCAAAACTTTGTCATTTCTTCATTTTTGTTGCTTGATTTTCCCAGTCAATTTCACCACTGTGATCACCATAAAGCCCTGAAATAAACATGTTTGTAATTATTTTGAAGGCAGTAAATAAGAAGATGTTGGAGCTAGATGGCATTTCACTCTGGAAACTGTTTTCACAAGAACAGAAGCCCAAAGAATAAAGTAGGGTGGATAACTGAAGTTAAGAAAGGCAAGCATTCTAAGTTTGTACTCCGGAGAAGAAAGAACAACATTGCCACTGATTCAGACAAATTGTTGAGGGACTGGTTTTATGTCTAAGGGAAAGATTTAAGAAGCCCTATAGATTTTCTCCTGGTTATTATGGTGAGAAAGAAGGTAAATGGAGAAACTTTAGCTACGGATATGGAGGAGAACTTGGCAGGAACTTTATACTAGTGTCATAGTTCTTAGAAACTTGATTTTACTGAAGACGGTATAACACGTAAGAAACCCCTATCACTCTACTGTTTGTCCATCCCTAACAGGAGAACAGAGGCTTCTGGGAATTGAAATAAAGAGGTAAAGATTCATGTGACATGTTGGCAGTTGATTTTCCATATTTATCACTAAAACCATCTTCTTTTCTGTTTTATGGATATCTCTCCATCAGCTAGATAAATCATATTATTCCTGGTTGTGGATTTGGATACCAGGTTTCAATTTAACCAATTAACCTTTGCTCTGAAGTCAATGAGAATTGAATAGCTCTTTCTCACTCACTGAGCCTCACACTGACTGTCCCTATTCTTTCTTACCATGATCATCATTTTTCCCCACTTTGTTTTACACCAAAGTTTCATGATGACTTCTGTTTACTTCTGATCTCTCAGTGCTGCCCGGAAGCATAGCTGAGTAGAAGTAGGCAGACTTTGATGAGTGTGGTGAAAAAGTTCAGTGGTGAGGGTTTCTACTGAATTCGTATTTGCCATTTATTTTATTGTGGCATAAAACAGAATGTATTAAATGCATAATATTTTCAGATAAGTGGTAAGAATTAGAAGGGTTGCACACATCCTTGCAGCAATAATAACTACCATCAAATATCAAGAACATGAGAAAGTCTAAAAAGTAGAAAGAAACACAAGCTAGGCACAGATAAACCAACAAAAGATTTACTCCTTGACCAATTTACTCCTTTACCAATAATTGGAATCCTCTGAACTCTCTTTTCAACTAGGCCCTGACTTTTAGGTTTCTGTGCTCATCTCTGCATTGAATCCTATTTTAGCGAGGATTCTGCTCAGTCAGTACAGTCAGAATAATCCATCCTCAAATATGTAACCCATCCTCCAGATCTAATTGAATTGCTCATCCCCATTATTCCTTAGTTGATGCCTGATCACCCTGATCTGCCTTCAACAATAAACTATTAAGTTGGTTTAGACAGAATCTCTCTTTACCCTTGTTTCCTCTTAGTAAATTTTCATCTGCTGACCCTCACACTATTTCTTGGCTATAAATTCTAACTTTTGTTGCCGTTGCTCAGAGTTTAGCCTGATTTCTCTTTTACCACAAAACTTCATTGTCGTAGTACCTGCTCTTGAAAAAAGTCTTCCTTAATACTTTAATAAGTGCCATTAATAATTTTTTCTTCGGCAGTTGTGGTGTTGCAACTTGTACAGAATCAGATTGGACCCCCAGATCTATTACCCAAGACTTTACTTGCAAAGTTTTAAAACCTTTGTCTTTTTCTGACTAATTGATTAGGGATTCACTGAGTCAGTGAATCAGATTCCTGAACTATTGCTCTGGATAAATGTTTGTTGAAAGTGGAATGGACAGATTTTGATTCTTATGATTGTGAGTGTACTCTCTTAAGCTGCGTTAGAGGTCTAGTCTTCTTTGTTTGAAAGTTGCCTGCTAAGCTGGAAATGCCCTTCTTGGCTCTTGTTTAAAATGGAAATAATCATTCTCTGACTCTTGGGCTGGAGAAGGTTTTTTCCTGGCTCATTCTGAGAATTTCTAGTCGCTCTACTTAGTCCTGTCTCTACCACAGGGATTTCTCAGTGAACTGAAACTCACTTCTTGAACCTCTGCTGCCTATGTGTTCTGCCAACTCTGCCCACCTCCTTGATGGCAAGATTTTGCTGATGATAATTTGAAACTGCAGTGGCCCCTTTGGTCACTTAAGATCCCTGCAAACTGGCTCCTCTAATACTTCTCCCTTTCTGTCACCTTCTCTCCTTCTGTCCCTTGTCACCTTCTCTCTTTGCTTCAGTTCCCTTGAATCCTTTTATATGTTCCCCTGTAAACACCTACCACCTCAGTCCCTCTGCCCACACCTTGTTAGACGTGACCCTTTCCACTTCAGTTTCCTCAGCTCCCTGCAATCACTTGAACTTCAGGTTTTCCACCCTCATCATGGCTCTCACAAGGCTCAGGGTATCCTAAAGGCAGTTACCTGAATCTAAAATGGAACAAGCCTAATTAGAAATGAAATGGAGATTTTGCCACTCAGAAGGGCTTTGGCAATATCTAGACAGTTGTTTGATGTCTCTTCAGTAGTCCACAGCCTCCATAAGAATACATATCAGGGCAAAATAAAATCTTAAAAAGTCTTGTCCACAAATATTGGAATAAAAAAAGAAAAGCTTTCGTCATCACTGAGTAGGTAAACTTAACTTGTCCCATGTTTGTCAGTAATGCAGTTAAAATATAAAGGGCAAATAAACCAATGAGTTTTGTTTTATTCCGTTGCCTGATTCATGGCTAAATTTTTAGAATAAAAGGTTAAGATCTTTGCATTTATTTGTAGGTTTATATATGTATGTCATGTATATGGGATATTTTTCTTACCTCTGGCTTATGCTACCAAATTAGTAAATAAAATTGCTTAAAAGAGTTCTATTCAAATTGGTTTGGAGATGAGCACTTACATAAATTAAATATTCATAAAACTCTCAGAAATATAAAAATTAACCTAAACGCTTTTCAAATTTGCATAGACTGGTTATATCGTCAGCAAGGAAAGTTAATTTAATATTGTTATATCTTATAAAAACAACTATGCCTTTTGAGCTATCAGAACTAAATATAATATGAGCACATATATTTTATTCTATTTGGGTTTACTAGTTAAAGTAGATCGCAAATAGTTAACAGGGCAATAACTTGAAATGATGGTTAGCATGGCTTGGTGTTATAGTTTGGCTGCTTGAAAATAGTTTATAAAATCTTTTTGATAATTTAAAACCTTAAAGTTAAGCTAAGTGAAAAATATTTATTAATAATTTTTAAGTAAGATAAATTACTAAAACATTCACTCCTAAGCACAAGTGTAAGTTTACATATTTTTGGAATCTAATTTTTATACAGTATGGAGAAGCAAAATATATTTGAGTCTGTTACTGAACATGTTATTTTTGCCACATTGAAACATATTACTATGAAGAAAAATATACCCATAAAATTGTGAGATGGCACATTCATGAAATTTGCTGGTCTGCTACAGAATGCTCATATGTGAGAGACAATTCAAAAGGATCTACTTCCCAGTTTTGTCTGTAAAAGAAAGGTTACTAATGGTTAAAAGTTGTAGCCAATGTATGTAATGTAATTAAAGTCACTAGAAATAATAAGGGTGAAAAAAAACCTACTTTTTTCAGAAAAAGTATGAGTTATGAAGGATGTGTTTTTGTTCAAGAAGGAAGAAGTGATTCTACTTTAAGATAGAATGACTCATTGACCCAGGATGAGACAAAGGAAAATGTAGTAAGCAAACATACAAACAAAATAACCTGCATAGATATAAGAGAATTGCAAAAGGTTTTCAGAAAAGAGATTATATATCTAACAGTCAAGGTGGCTAAGGTTTACACTGAGTTCTTTATGTCTTTTTTTTTAATGAGTCTTAACATCAAAAGTATACTAATATAAAACTAGAATTTGGTTTTCTGTCTGTTAAAGTGACAAAGTTTTCTTTGACTATTGATCTCTTAATAAAAGATTGCAATAAGAATATCTTTTTTAGTAATGTGTCTAGGAATCCAAGATTCTATGTTTTATTAGAATAATTGCCTTTAAGTTAATCTTTATCATGCTTTACTTATTTGAGAGAACTGAGATGTCTCACTTTTAAAAGAGCTAACGTTTTAAAAAATATTTTTGACAATTTGCTCTCTTAAAATCAAATCCTACTGAAAATCTTATTTTTGAACTGACTATTTTTCTGAGGCCTTAAATTGATTTATTTTTTCACCTTTTGAGAAAAATGTTTTAAATAGTTCCATTTGTTTAATATGTTAAATTGCACGAAAGGTATTGTCAAATAAGAAGAGTTGCTGAATCTTTCCTATGTTTTTTTTGTATGGGTAAATACCATTAATATAAGTATTTCAGAAATTGTATGAAATTCAAAGAAATTTGTCAATACTCTTGTTGTCCCTGATATGTCCATATCATGCTAACAGTCATAAATTGATTTATTATGTTAAAATATTATATTTTACAGAAACAACCAATTTTTCTTGTCAAATAAATGTTACCAGATCTTTAACCATGGCTATTTTAAAATTTTTTTTGTCAGCCACAGATATTTTTTTGTTTTACTCTATGATTTCTGAAAGTACTTGAAGACAAAAATGAAATGTTTATTTATTCTACCTATCTGATTGCTCCAAAATTTAGAAACTTATTAAATATTCTTATTTTCATGACAACATAGTTATTTGCATAAACTAAATAAGAATATATTCTCTTTATAGTAGGACATACTTGGAAGCACAAATAATATAAATCAGACTTTTAACAGAAATATCACATTTGTGAATGACACTGAGCATATAATTTGATTTAAGAAACTAAAAGGTTGACTTTATGTAGCCAAAATGTATAACGTCTTCTGGGAAAAACCAGCCTGGTACCTGGATTATAGGTTCCTAGACTTACAAATAAATAATGAAGGTCATCTCCTGGAAACACAAATTCAGAATGTCTTAAGAACCTTGAAAAGAGAAGAATTTGCCCAAATCTACAGGTGAAATCTGATGAGAAGCTCTCAGCTTGGCTTCTAAGATTCAAGAGGCTTTTAAAAGTCTGATTTGAGTTTTCTTATGAAGATTCCAGCAAAGCAAATTCAAAAGACCTATGTGGGCAGTTACCATTCTTGCTAGCCTCACGTAAACAGCTGGGCCACATTTAATGAGATCAGACTTATTTAGCTAACAAAAATAGCCTTACTTTGGTTATATTTGATCAAAAAGGGGTTCAATTGTAGAGAAAAATTTTGTTTTAACGGAAACTACAGAAAACCATTATGAATTCTCAATTCTTCTAGTTTCCTTCAATATCTGGCTACAACTCTTCAAACTAACACTTCCATTTTTTTTCCTACTCTCCTGACTTGGCATCACTGAGAATTAAAATTTTCTTTTCCCAAAGCCTTGCAAGCTGAAGTTGAATGACTTGATATAAACTTCAAATAAATTGCCCCAGTAGGTTACATATGGGCAACCTTTGTGCCTGCTGCTGTATGGACCACTTAAAGAATTCACTATTGAGTATCAAGTCAGTGACAAGTTAAAAAAATTAAAATTAAAAAATTTTTTTAAAGTTCACTGAAATACTCAATGACATCATCAACTACAAACCAAGAAATTTGTTGGATTTTCTCTTCCATCATCCCTCCACCATTTAGAAATCTTGAATGACTGCTCTTGGACTCAGGAACTGGGTTTCCAACTATGAATCTTTGTTTTCTTCTTTTAAACAAATGTTCATAGAAACTTTTCTCATGATAGCCTGAGTGCTCCCACTATCCAGCAAATACCTTTACTGCCAATTCCCATCAAATGATTCATCCGATCCTTAATGACCAAGAGGCGCCTGAATAAGAAATGAACTTATATTGTTCTGAGAAAAGAAGAATGTGTCTTCTTTCTTTAAATAAGAGGAGGAACTAACAAAGATTCTCTTCCCTATCAAATTCTAATCAGGCTTGTTTGTGCTCTTTTCTTAACTGGGTCTTGACTTTTGGGCCTCCATATTCATCTCTGCACTGCAAAATTTTAGCAAGAATTCTGCTTAGTCAGTTTAGCCAAAATCCCTCACTCTCTCAGTAATTAATTACCTTCAATATCTAATCAGATTCCTCAGCTTCCATCATCCCCTAAGTGATGTCTGATCAACCTGCCTGCCTTCAGTAGGAATCCTATTAGGTCAGTTTAGCCAGAATCTTTCACTTCTGATTTTTTTTCCCCTTAATAATTTTTTTTTCCACTGACTCCAATCCTACTCTTAAATTCCCACTTTTTCTTGTTGAGATTGAGCCCAATCTGTCTCCTCTATTACTAAACTCTATTGTAGTAGTTCCCTTGAGTAAGGTCTTACTTTTTTAACAAATGTCATAAATGATTTTTTTAAACAAAATATTATCCTTTTGGATGAATGAAGCCTGTGTAGAAGAGAAAGCACACTTGTACTGGGAGCCTCTAGAGAACACAGTTACATCCAGTAAGTGGAAGTCAGAAGAAAGTTTATGAATCTGTATATATGTAGGAACTTCCTGATAATTTGGCCAAGTGTGGTGGTTCACACCTGTAATCCCAGAACTTAGGAGGTTTAGGAGGATGGACTGCTTGAACCCAGGAGGATGAGACCTGCCTAGACAACAAAGCAACAACTTATCTCTACAAAAAAAAATTTAAAAATAGCCGGGCCTGGTGGTATGCACCTGTAGTCCCCAGATAATCGAAGGCTGAGGTGGAAGATCCCTGAGACCAGGAGACAAGGCTACCATGAGCCATAATCATCATAATCATGCCACTGCACTCCAATCTGGGTGAACAGAGTGAGACCCTGACTCAAAATAAGTAAATAAATAAATAAATACACTTGTGTTGTTAATAAGGGTCTTCTTCATACCTGGAAAGTTCAAACTGAGGCTACCAGTCAGGAATATTATAGACAGTATTTTATTTTTTATTAGGTAAGTAATTTGGTTGCACACATTACAAAAAACTAAAAATCCCCAAATGCCATCTTTTTAGATCCTAGTTTCCATGGTTCAAATAGAATCAGTATAGCATAATGGAAAAAATTGCTAGATTTTTGAGTGAAGAAAACTGTTGTAAGTTCCTAGCTCTATTATTAATTAGGATTGTGGCTTTGAGTTAGTCACCTAAGCTCACTGGACCTCATTTCTTTCATCAGTAAAATGATGGTAATAATATCTATCCACCATGAAGTGTGGGTGAAAGAGAACATGTGAAGCATCTAGGACATCGCTTGTACTCAATAGATCTTCTCATTAATCCTACAGTTGTTAATTCTGGAACAGTTACTTCTCAAGCAGCATTCTAAACTAGGGTAAGACAGGAGGATAAAAATATGGAAAGCACAGATATCCAGGACACAATTAGCAGTAAACACTGCTCTATACTACCGCGTAGTTGTTCTGTTTCTAATACGACTTATGCCAGGATAAAATTGTCAAAATCATGACAAGCAGATTTCTAGTACTTTCAGTTCAAATGTCAGTTACTGAACTAACCCACAGACAATAAAAATGCATCAGACATGCAGTTCACAAAGATTTGATGAGTGCCTGGTATAAGCCAGATGCTGTGTCCCATCCCTAATAAATTTAGGGGGGCGGGGGAAGAACAGCTATAGCTTAGAGGTAGCATGCAGACTAATGAATTAAGATTTTAATGTGTGTCTCAAAAATAGACTGCCTTTCTTGAAATTTATAATTAATCTTACTCTTGCTTTCAACATCTTCCTGGTAAAGATCATTACATGAAGAGAAACATCATGCTTAATTACTTTAGAATTGCCTTTTTGTAAAAAGTACATTAATATTTATTCTACCACTGCTGTCCTCAAAATGAAAATAAAAGTTTTACCTACTTTTCTTCATTTTATAAGAGTAATTTTACATATCTTTTCTCCCTTACATTTCACAGCTGGGAGAACAAAATAAAAATCACCTATCAGGTACAATGTGCACAGATAGGAGTGTGGGTGCACTTAAAGTCCAGACTTCTTTGCCACTACGCAATGCAACCATGTAACCAAAACATATTTGTACTCCCTAAAGCTATTGAAATAAAGACACACACACACAAACACACAATTTATACAACTGTGTGAGGTAGAATTTAGCCAAACAAGTTTACAAGTCTTCAGCAATTTGTTAGAAAATATTCTAAAAAAAGAACACACACACACACACACGCCAAAATCTGATTTTTTTTTTAAACAGGCTAACCACATCAGTGTTGACAAAATTATTTTTACATTTAAAAAAAAAATTGATGGCTATATTGGTTGGAATCAAGTCAGGAAGCAGAGACCAAAGACGAATGAAATTCACCAAAGATGAATTTATATACAATTTATATAAAGAATTATTAACCAGTTACCAGGGAGTTAAATACTAAGTGTTAAGGATAGTTCCAAAAAACAAGAAATGGGAGTATAGAGTGCAATCTTACTTTTAGGATTGATGGAGAGTACCCAAGGAAGGAAAAAAAATTAGAAGAGGCATCCTCTACCCCAAGACTGAGATTGGGATCTCAATGGAGAAGTGGTAGCAGGAGTAAACTAGATGATTGGTATGTGGCGGTCTCACAGGCTGAAGCTGAGAAGCAGGAATTGTTCACTGGAGTGCTGACAAAACTTTCCAGAAAACTGCTTTCTGGGTTGCTGAAAGTCACTGCCAAGTTGCCACTAGGGTAACTTTGAGACAGCTTGAAGCCAGCTGTGATGCTGGTGGAAGGAGCTGGGAATCCTATTTTAAGATTTACACTGAAATTCCTGGGAAACTGGCTGTGATGAGAGTGGAATTTTTTGTGAGAATTTCATGCTGGAATTGTGCTGACCTCCCTAGAAAGCCAACTAGGTGCTGATAGAACTCTGGGGTGTCAGGGTAACTCACTGGGACATAAACACCACTGGGTGTTCTGCATCGAAATGGACACTGCTGCAGTAAGAGGAGAGGAACACAGGGGAATCAGAAAGAGAAGCAGAAAAAAAAGCCCCTTTCTCTGTGATGTCCCTCCAGCATCCTCTACTCAAAATTGTAGTTTAACCTCACACCAGCTGGCAAAAGAGCAAAGATGACAAAATCTAGCTTCAGTATCACAAAGCAGGGTAATGAAGGATTAATTTATTGCTGAGAAACAATACATTGGTAACTGACATAAAGGCCATTAATGGCCTTCATCTGTGGAAATCTGTGTTGGTAACAATGAATTATACAAATTAATACAAGTCTGCAGAGTGAGTAGTAGAATGAACTTAGAGTTAAAATAGAAATATAGATTACAGGTGGTACATGTGCAGTGAAGGATTAACCTTGCCGGAAAGGATTTGGCCTTTGCCCCTGACTGCTGGGAAATAACCTCTAAGCCCTTAGACTCTCTTGCCTGAGAAGATTCTTTGTTTACCCGGGCTCTCTAGATCACAACAGATAGTTCATATTAACAATGTGATTTATGATGAGGGCCTTAGGTCATGTGGTATCAGCTTGACCTCTGGAAGGGCTGGAGACTAAGGTTAGTCAGGCAGGCAGTCAGTCATGTCTATACAACTACTCAGCAATGAAATAATTCTAGATGTTCAAAATTGGTGAGCTTCTGTGGTTGCTGATATTCTATGAATGTGTTGCTCATCATTGATGGGAGAAATAAGCATTGTCCACACAACTCTACTGAGAGAAGATAAGAGGAAACTCTGCATCTGGTCTCTCCTGGATCCTGCCCTATGCACCTTTTCCATTGCTGAGTTAAATTGGTACTGTAATAGCTTAAAAAAAAACTATCATAGCCTGTAATATCTTGCTTGACATAAGTAACTCCATTTTGTAACAAATTCTCCATTTTAGCTGCTTATACCCAGAGATGACACCCTGCATGTAACTGCTGTAACCTTCCTGTAATCACAAGCCCACATTCTTGTTCCACT
>CAUYQG010070897.1:0-16156 GCA_963574415.1 Tarsius wallacei | reverse complement strand
GAGGCTGAGGTGAGTGGATTGCCTGAGCCCACGGGTTCGAGACCCGCCTGGGCAACTTGGTGAGACCTCATCTCTACAATAAATCAAAAAATTAGCCGGACGTGGTTGCACGTGCCTGTAGTTCCAGCTACTTGGAAGGCTGAGGCAGAAGGATCGCTGGAGCCCAGCAAGTCGAGGCTGTGGTGGCCGGGAGCGGCCACTGCACTCCAGTCTGGGCGACAGAGTGAGACTCCAACTCAAAAAAAAAAAAGAAAAGAAACATGCTCATGTCTCTTCCCATCTTTAAATTGTCTTTTGCTTCCCTGATTTTTTTTCTATGACCCTGCTTCTCTCCTTTCCTTTATAATCAAGCTTTTTATAAAACATGCTGTATTTGCTATCTCTGTTCCCCCAGCTTCCATTCATTCTTTTTACCACCTCACCAAGAATTACTCTTACCCAGGTAGCCAATGAACTCTCAACTGCCAGATTCAATTAGTATCTTATCATATCTTTTTTTGTTGTTGTTGAATTGGAGTCTTGCTCTGTCACCCAGACTGCAGGGCAAAGTGGCCACTCCCGGCCACTGCAGCCTCGACCTGCTGGGCTCCGGCGATCCTTTCGCCTCAGCCTTCCAAGTAGCTGGAACTATAGGCATGCGCTACCACTCCCAGCTAATTTTTGATTTATTGTAGAGATGAGGTCTCACCAAGTTGCCCAAGCGGGTCTCGAACCCACGGGCTCAGGCAATCCACTCACCTCAGCCTCCCAAAGCAAAGAATTACAGGCTGAGCCACCGAGCCCGGCAGTATCTTACCACATCTTACTTGACCTCTTCATCTCCTTTTTTAGCTTCTCAATCTTTCAATGACTCTCCATTGACTTTATTGCATAAATATATGCTAGTAGCATGACATACTTGCTTTAAGGATTACTTGCTTTAAGAAACTTATCTTCATTTTAGAAACAAATGCTTAGAGAAAAATAGATTCGAATGCATCATGGAGAAAGTAAAAAAAAAAGTTCATCATATTTAATCAGACAATCAGTTGACAAATATAATTTGAGAAGCATGTGGTAGACTTACTGGCTTTACTAAGGTCTTAAATCTCAAGCATAGTTTATGTACAAGAGAAGACCAAAGTACCTGATCTCTATAGGCAGAAAATTCTCAAAGAACAAAAAAATAACAGACTAGCTCATTTGAATAGACCCTCTCACTGTGGATAACTAATAAATCTGTACAAAAAAGATCTTACAAAGTATTGAGGTCTTAGTAGGTCAAAATTAGAAGACAAGACCAAAATAGGTAAGCTTGACCTCTCAAAGTAGCATTTTTTCCAAAGGCATTTGCTTGTGGTGGGAAAGAAACTGAAGTTTTTCTGTATTTGGAAGTCTACTTGGAACCAAGTAGATGGAAATCAAAGTCTAAACACTGCCAAGAGGTGAGGCTCTGATAAATTAATCCCCACTTTTAACTAGAATCATGAAAGATATGCCTTCAGGAGAGAGGTAAGCTGAAAATAAATTGGCCATAGCAGGGACTTGTAATTTAGGCTTCATCACCTGGAGATCCAGGAAGCTGGAGTTTTGAACCTATATTAAGGAAATCCCAGAATCTTATCTTTCTAAAATGGCAAAAGAAAAATATGAAGTCCTGAGAGAAGAAGCAATCATCTAGAAACCAAAAAAAAAATTTTTTTTTTTAGTTGAAGTGTCACTCTGTCCCCCAGGCTAGAGTACAGTGGCACACTCCCAGTCACTGCAGCCTTGACCTGCTGGGCTCTGGTGATCCTTCTGCCTCAGCCTTCCAGGTAGCTGGAACTAAAGGCACATGCTACCATGCCCGGCTAATTTTTTATTTATTGTAGCCACGAGGTCTCACCAAGTTGCCTGGGTGGGTCTTGCACCTGCAGGCTCAGGCAATCCACTTGCCTCGGCCTCCCAAAGTGCTGGGATTACAGGCTGAGCCACTGAACCCGGCCCAAAATATTTTTCTAAATATCTTTTATATACAATGTCCAGCACAGACTTAAAAATAACTAAGTACATGAGAGAACAAAACATCCTAAACAAACAAACAAACACCAATATGTAACAGAAACAACACACCAATATTAAAATTATCAAATAAAGACTACTAAAAAGTTTAAAACAACAAAAAAACTGTGTTTATTAAGTTTAAAGAAATAAAATTCAAGATTAAAATTTGAAACAGAAAACTGAAGACTATGAAAAATAGCAAAGAAGACTAAAAAAATTCAACTGAAAGTCAAGGACTTAAAACTATAATATCCAAAATTAAAAACTCAGCTGGGCTCAGTGGCTCAGCCTGTAATCCCACGCTTGGGGAGGCTGAGGTGAGTGGATTGCCTGAGCCCGCAGGTTTGAGACCTACTTGGGCAACTTGGCAAGACCTCATCTCTACAATAAATCAAAAAAATTAGCCAGGAGTGGTAGCACGCACCTGTAGTTCCAACTACTTGGAAAGCTGAGGCGGAAGGATCACCAGAGCCCAGCAGGTCAAGGCTGTGGTGGCCAGGAGCAGCCACTACACTCCAGACTGGGTGACAGAGTGAGACTCCAACTAAAAAAAAAAAAAAAAAAATTAAGAACTCAATGAATAAATTGAACAGTAGATTAGAGATAGAAATAAAATTAGTGAATTGAAAGAATATAGTATGGAAAATTCAGAAATGAAAGATACTCAGAAAATATATTGAGAACTTATAACAAATTTTTTAATGGAATCCCAAATGAAGAAAAGAGAATGTGTGAGAAACAATGTCTAAAGAAAGAGAGAAGTTGATAATATTTAAAAACTGATGAACAGCCCGGCTCGGTGGCTCAGCCTGTAATCCCACACCTTGGGAGGCTGAGGTGAATGGATTGCCTGAGCCCGCGGGTTCGAGACCTGCCTGGGCAACTTGGCGAGACCTCATCTCTACAATAAATCAAAAATTAGACGGGCGTGGTAGCGCATGCCTGTAGTTCCAGCTATTCAGAAGGCTGAGGCAGAAGGATCGCCAGAGCCCAGCAGGTCAAGGCTGCGGTGGCTGGGAGCGGCCACTGCACTCCAGTCTGGGCGACAGAGCAAGACTCCAACTCAAAAAAAAAAAAAAACTGATGAACGATATTAATCCAAAGTTGTAAGAATACAAATAAATCCCAGGCAGGATACATAAAAAGAAGTCCACACCCAAACACATCATATCAAAAGGCAATGAGAAATAATAAAGACTAATGAAAAATATTAAAAGCAGCCTGAGTAAAAAGACTTTCAAAAGATCAAAAGTCAAATTACAGCTGACTTCACAATAGCAACAATGGAAGTCAGGAAACCATGGAATATTTTCAATATGCTAGGGGCTATTTGGAAGTGGAAGTGAATATCAGTCTAGAACTCCACATGCAGCAAAAACAGCTTTCAAAAATGAAAATAAGATACCGATATTTTTAGACTTAAAAAACAAAAGTTGTCCTGTAATCCCAGCACTTTGGGAGACTGAGGTGAGAGATTACCTGAGCCCAGGAGTTTGAGACCAGCCTGGGCAACATGGCAAGACCTCGTCTCTACAATAAATCAAAAAATTAGCTGGGTATGGTGGTGTGTACCTGTAGTCCCAGCTACTTGGAAGGCTGAAGCAGAAGGATTGCCTGAGCCCAGTAGGATGAGGCTGTGGTAGCCATGATCATGCCACTGCACTCCAGCCTGAATGACAGAGTAAGACTCCAACTCAAAAGATAAATAAATTATCACCAGAAAATCCATACTGAAAGAAATTTTAAAGAATATACTTCATGCAAAAGAAAAATGATCTGAGGTAGGAAGCTCCAAAATGCAGGACAAATGAGATGGTAAACATAGATACATAAAAACAATATTGGTTATATAAAATAAAAACAATGCCTTATGCCATTTGAAATATTTAGAACATAATTTCCTAGCAACAATAGCATATAAGTTAGAAGAGTAGTAAATGGAGTTAAACTATTCTAAGGTACTTTATGTTATCTGGAAGAAGGGTAGAAATGGTTATTAACGTTAGATTTTATAAATTTTTACTAATTTTTTCTTGTTAAATTTTACTCTTTAGAGACATGGTCTTAGTCTGTCACTTAGATAAATGGCAAGACCATACCTCACTGCAGCCTCAAATTCCTGGGCTCAAGCAATCCTCTTGAGCCTCCCAATTAACTAGCACTCAAGCAATCCTCTTCAGCCTTCCAAGTAACTAGGACTACAGATGTGTACCACCATACCTGACTAATTTTATTATTATTATTATTATTATTATTATTATTATTATTATTATTATTTTGTAGTGACAAGATCTCCCTATGTGCCCAGGCTGGTCTTGAACTCCTTGCCCCAAGTGACCCTCCTGCCTTGGCCTCTTAAAGCACTAGGATTACAAATGTGAACCACTGCTCTTGGCCTATTAAAGAACATTTTTGATAATTACAAATGCATCTCTTAATTCTGAGAGAAAGCACTAAAATAACGTTTTTAATGGAATGTGCCAGAGTCCAGCTCCAGCGGAGTTCAGGGATTCCCGAAGGTAGAGACGAAGTCAGCGCTGTAAGAGAGAAAGACTTTGGACAACTGTTCTGAGAGTTGAGCAGATGCCGTTTATTGAAGGTTTACAAGGGGTTTTTATCCCCCAAATTCTGCAAAGTCATTCTCACGTGCAATTCACATGAACAAAGCCAGGTGCACAAGGGGCGTCCCCACACCCACTAGATGTTTTCTCAAGCACGGGGAAGAACAACCCAAAATTGTCTTTCTGTTCCTCATGCTTGGTTAATGTTCCCAAAAAGCAATTTTACGTGTTCTTAGTTGATTGTTTCACTGATTACAATTATCTTTAATAGACATTCCACTAATCAATAACCCATACCCGAAACTCACAATGTTAGCCTTTCAATGTTAAACCAAAAACTTCATTTAAACAATCTTAAGCGAAACCAAAGACTTAAACTAATACAAATAACAAATCCTAACAATCTTAATACTTTACTAATTCTAAACTTTTAAACAAACCAAACCTTTTACTAAACAATCTTAGCATTTAAAACAGTTTCTGGCCCGGGGCTTCAAGGCGGCCCATGCGCAAAGTTCTTTTATTGGCATGGAACAAAGTTCATCAGGAAATCTCCTCGAAGCTGTAGGTGTACATTCTGTCACGTATGAGAAGTCTCCTTATTTCATGCTTCCCGAAATCCAAAGCCTTTTTGCTGTTCCTGTAATTCTTATATCTAAAATTAAAACTTTCCTAAATAACTAATACTTAAAATCATTCTAATTCCATATATCTAATAATTAATTTAACTCCTTTTATAATCTTTTGTAATCCTAAATATACTTCTTAAACAATATTACAATAGCTAAAAAACTTATCATAAATCTGAACCTAATATAATTCTAAATTAATTAATTAATAACTAAAAAAATCCTTAACTCATAGCTATAACTTGTGGCTAAAACAAAAATCTCCTTGACGCACTTCAGAGTTTAATTATATCATGAATTGAGGAAGCCGAAACCACGTAGTGGGAAGTGAAAGAAGTAAACAACGGTGTTCTAAGGTTAACTGTATATGTTGTGTATGCCTCATAAGCCATTGCCTTCATGCTCGACTGTGCAGAATGCTTCTCGGCCCACTGTGTTAAGCAAGGTGGAAGGCAATGGGGTCACAGCCCCCGAGCATGTTCTAGCGGCCCAGGGTCATCAGTACTGCCATTCACGCAGACCTCCAAGGCTGGCTCCTAACAGGAATGTCCAAACTAGCAGCTATTTATTTATTTATTTATTCATTTACTTATTTATTTGAGTCAGAGTCTCACTGTGTAACCCAGGCTGGAGTGCAGTGGCACGCTCATGGACACTGCAGCCTTGTCCTGGGCTCAGGCGATCCTTCCGCTTCAGCCTTCCAAGTAGCTAGAACTACAGATGTGTGCCACCACACCCAGCTAATTTTTTGATTTATTGTAAAGATGAAGTCTCACCATGTTGCCCAGGCTGGTCTTGAACCCATGGGCTTAGGCAATCCTCTCACCTCCACCTCCCAAAGTGCTGGGATTATAGGCATGAGCCACTGCACCTGAACAGCAGTTTTTTAAACAATGAAATCATAATTAAATTTAAAGAAGGCAATGAGGAAAGGAATAAGAAACAAAGGATAAGTAGGACAAATAGGAAACACAAAATAAGATGGCCGATTTAAATCCAATCATTCTGTAACTTCAGTAAATAAACAGAACTTTATAATTAGAAAGACTTCCCCACCCAGTTATAGAAAGTACTTGAACAATCAAGGCTTCTGGTGTACAGATGGAGACTCTGTCAGTTTTGCAACATGGAGGAGAAGAGCAAAATGCATTCTCCCTTAGGGCAACTTGGTCAATGGATCCCCTGAAAAAAATTGAAGGAGAATGGTCTGGCCCTTCCATGCCCACTTCCTGTCGCCAAGTTTTTCAGGAAAATAATTTTCCTCTGAGAAAAATGCAGGAGGTGACAAAGAGAAGTCAAGAATATTACAATAATAGATAACACTAGGGAAAAGTCAAGCCGCTCTCATGAAAATATTTTGTGTATAGTCCTAGTACTGGCCATTGTAAGATATTTATTTGAGGGGTGAGAGAAGAAGAGGTTAGGAAGGGAAAAAGTGAGTGTGCATCTAAGGAAAATCATAAGAAAGATATAAAGGCTATACCAGGGTTAGGGAGCAGTAGAGAGAATGTCTAAGATCTTTTCAAGAGCTGTTAGGACAAAAAGGACAAAAATTAAAGAGCAATAGGAGAAGATACAAATGACTGGGAGAGGATGGGGGAAGGAATTGGTTATTATGAAATTCCAGATGACGTATAATTCCTTCAAGGCTATGTGTCTGTCTTTACCTGTATTCCCTTGAAAAATATCAGTTGCACAAACACGCTTTTTTAAAAGGTGCATTTTTTGTGTTAGCTAAAACTAGAGAGCAGTTTCAATCAAAGTGCTCAAATAGAGTTAGAAAAAATATAATCTCTACCTTTCCATCTTTTAAAATACCCCTAAGCCATCCACCTCAGAAAGATAAAAATATATCCTGTCTTTAAAGACCTCCAGAGAAAGAGTTTACATGCCATCTCAGAAATTAACTTCAGCACTTAGCAGGAGATTCTTGGGGGGTGTGGAGGGATAACATAATTAAACCTGTAACTTAAATCCAATTTTTTTTTCCTCCCAGAAGACAGATATTGTATGAGCGCCATAAGGCTGGTAGTAAGATACCCTGTTGAACTCTCAAGCATATCTCCCCAAAAGAAGACTTAGAAAAGTAGGAAAATAAAAAGAACAGAAAGAACATCACTCTTCATCATCATTGCTTGAGTCTGGTGTAGGTGCAGAATTTATAACATTGAAGTGAATTGCTTGACTTTGTAGAAATCAATGAAAGTAAAATTCAATTTAGACTTTTTATTAAAATAACATAAATTGTAAGATGTGACTTTCTGTCATGGTTAATCATCAAGATTGGCAAGTATTACCAGAGGTAGAACCAGAAAAATCATCATTCAAGTATATGAATTGTGCCCTTCCAAGTAGAGTATGGGTCCTTTTGAGCCCATCAAGAAAAGGAAATGTAAGCCAAATCCATACAATACAGGCATGCTGAGCTGCAAGATAGCATTCTATTTATATCAGCCATGCCCCAGAGAGAGTGATTGGTATGGCCAAGTCAAATATACAGTAATATGCATCAATTAACAAAATTACTGAAATCTGGAAAGCAACCACGATATACATTGTCTTTTTCAACATAGTGATACAGCAAAAGAACTGGCAATGGTAAAAAGAATGTACACTTGTGAAATGACACTGAACTAGCCCAGGCTGCCTGCTGGCTCTCTCCTGAACCTAATGCTAAAGAAGCAAAAAACAAACAAAGCAAAACAAAAATCAACCAAGAGAGAATCACATACATTTAAAAAACTAACATAAAATCCATGAAACTCTTGGGGATGCAGAAGGTAGGGAGGAAATGGCATCCCAAATTCACCAGGAAATTTACAAAATGGGGCCTGATACTCATTGTAAGCCATGGCAGCACATAGCCCCAGAGGAATATAAACTTGGAAGAAAAATGAAATTTGAAGCGCATATATGCTATCAAACAAAAGACATCAAGCAATAACACATAGCACACAGAGATGAACTAATGAAAGAAACAGATTAAGAATTTAAGGTAAGCATAAAACCAAGTGTTGGTTATATGACACAGATTTTTTAAAAATCAAGCCAGACACGGAGGCTCACACCTGTAAGCCCAGCACTTTTGGAGGCTGAGGTGACAGAATTGCCTGAGCTCATGGGTTCAAGACCACCCTGGGCAGCATGGCAAGCCCTCATCTCTACAATAAATAAATAAAAATTAGCTGGTTTTTGGTAGCACATGCCTTGTAGTTCCAGCTACTTGGAAGGCTGAGGCAGAGGATCTCTTGAGCCCAGCCAGTCAAGGCTGGGGTGGCCCTGAGTATATCACTACACTCCAGCCTGGGTGACAGGGTGAGACTCTGACTCAAAAAGAAAAAAAGTCAGTGAAGAACCATGACAGGAAGCATGAATGGAGCAGAAAACTACCATGGGTAGCTAGAAGAACAAGTAAAACAGCCATCCCAGAGGGATTCAGGAATGGATTAGTAGATGAAATATATAAAGAATATCTCATATATGTAAAACATATGAGAATACAGTATTGTCATCTGTATAATAATATAATAAGAGTTCCAGAATAAGATAACAAAGTACATAGAAGGAAGTAAATATTTGAAAAATTAATGACTGCCAATTTCCCAGCATTAAAGACGAAACACCTCAGATTATAAAGGCTCACAGAATGCCAAGGGCCAAACAGACGAGAGAGAAAGAAAAGGAAACCCAAAATCTAGTTAGTAGTGAGGACTACTCAATGGACTTTGAAGTTTAAGATAAAATGCAAAAGTTTTCAGAAAGAAAAAGCAATTCAACTATTAAGAAAAAAATTGCAGTTTGTTATCAGTCTTCCCAACAGTTACACTAGAGACAATGGAAAAAATATTGTCAAAATGTTTCAGGAAAAGAACATTGAACATAAAATTTTATTTAAATACGAGAAGGCAATAAGGATATTCTCCTAAGTGCCAAAATTAATTTATATTAATTTGTATGCAAACTCTCAGAAGGCTTATTACACAAAGATCTACTGCAAAAATACTCAGAAAAAGCATTCTAACAGAAAGGAAATAAGCCAGATAGATGGAATGTTGGAGTGACTAATTAATTCAGTAAAGCTTATTTTATCTAAAAAAGCAAGAGCAGAACAAAATAAATATAAATGTAAACATAAAATGATATTTTATAAAACTGGATGATACTAAATAAACTTTCTTTAGGGAAGAGAGGGGTGAAAACTGCAGTCAGAGGAAAATGAGATTCCATTTTACAGATGAGGAAATTGAGGCACAGAAAGATTAAGAAACCTGAACAGGAGGTCATTTCAAGATTCAGATTCAGGCAGTCTGACTTAAAGTTCATAGTCTTCAGGAGACAGATATAAACATTTATAAAATCAAAGACTATGAAAGGAAAAAATAATCATAAGTGTTGGTACTAATAATATTTTTAGTTAACCATCAGATAAATAAAAATAAAAAGTGGATAACTGTCTAACCAGCAGGAGAAAATTGGGTTTACTTTACAGAAGGAAGGTGAGGAGAAATAAATTAACCAAATGTAATTATAAGAAACAGATAATATGAATCAGATGGTCTCAATAACTCTAAAAATGACAATAATTAAATAAACATGGATAAACTAACCAATTAAAAAGAAATAAGGTACCAGATGGGCTTAAAAATGAACAAAAATAAGATGCAAAAATAAATGATCTACAAGGACAAGCTTAAATACAGAAAAGTTGAAAACGAAGGGAAAGAAAAAGATGTTATAGTCAAGTATGTGTCAAAAGAAAGCCAGAAAAGTAATTTTAATGTCAGATGAAAGTGAATTTAAGACCAAAAGCAGCAGGGAAAAATATGAATATTACATACAGATGTAAACCAAAAATAAAATGTTAAGCCCTCCAACCAACTGAAAGGACTCCTTCTGAGCTAGGAAAATCTGAAAAACTAAATCCCAGGCCACGATGGAAAGGAGGTCAGACACATCTCATTATACCCCTTCCTTTGTGGAGTTTTAGGCACAAGTGACCAGCATTCACATTAAAATAGAGATCATAATGACAGCACAAGACTCTGTGGCAATAAATACCAAATTCCATCCTGACTCTGGTATAACAGCACATGACAGATAGCAGGCCCTAACAGAAATCAACATATTTTACCCCAAATATTATTGACATATTTTGAAATGACCATACAAAGCTGACTCTTGGGGAAATTTGCATCTGTAGAGAACACCTTTTAAGACAAATACCACCTATTCTCTCTGAATACTGTTACTTAGAGGCATTATCTATATAACAAGACCCTTAACCTTCACAGCCCCCTTTATCTTAACTCAAGCATTTTTTACTGATTTCAAATTCTTTAGACAGAGCTTAACTCTTTCTACCAATTGCCAATTAGAAAATCTTTGAATCCACCTATGACATGTAAGTCACATACCACTCCCTGTCTGAGATGTCCTACCTTTTGGGACCCAGAATCAATATAAATCTCACATGTTTGTGTTTCTTGTAATTTCTGTTTCCCTAAAAATGTATAAAACCAAGTTGTTATTCAATCATCTTGGAAACATGTTCCCAGGACCTCTAAAGATTGGGCCACAGGCCTAGGTCACTCATATTTGGCTCAAAATAAACCCCCCTTTTTTTCTGAGTCAGCATCTCACGTTGTTCCCAGACTGGAGTGCAGTGACACATTCATGCCCACCTCAGTCTTGACCTGATGGACTCAGTCGATCCTTTTGCCTCAGCCTTCCAAGTATGGGTGCACACTACCTCACCTAGCTAATTTTTTGATTTATTGTGGAGATGAGGTCTCACCGAGTTGCCCAGGCTGGTCTCAAACCCCTGAGCTCAGGCAATCCTCTCACCTTGGCCTCCCAAAGTACTGGGATTTCAGGCTTGAGCCACCAAGCCCAGCTTCAAAATAAACCTTTTAAAATTATTTTACAGAGCTTGACTTTTTCATCAAAACAGATCAAAAGGGTGTAATCAAAAAGGTATAACAATGACATACCTAAATGTACCTAACAACACCATCTCAAATAATAATATTTCACCTTTATTGAGTGCTTACCATCTTCCAAGCATTGTTCTGAAACCTTTACATGTATTAACTCACTTAATCCTCAAAAAACCCTATAGATTAAATAATATTATCCTCCATTTTACAGAGGAAAGTAGTGAGACACAGGGGCTGAGGAGACCGACGTAAGGACCCTCTCAAACTGCCTGACTCAAAGTCACATTCTCTCAATCTCTATTTTCTACTGCTATTCTAAATTAAAAAGTAATACCAGACAGGTTTTTAAGGACATAAATCAAGAAAAAAATTACGAATGTATTTGAAAATTTGTAACACACCCTACGTAAACTGATAGATTAGATAAACAAGAAATAAAGTAATAGGACCAGGGTCAACAAATCATGACTTGTAAACTGGCTGCCGATATTGGTAAATAAGATTGTATTGGAAGACAACTATGCTCATTCACTTACATATTTTCTATGGCTGATTTTGCATTACAACAGCAGAGATGAGTAATTATGACAGAGGATGTGTGGGCTGAAAAGTCTAAAACATTTTACTTTCTATTTTTTAAAGAAAGTTTGCCAACACCTGCTACAGAAGATTTAAACAAAAAAATTAACCAGTTCAACCATTGATATATAGAGCATTTTACACCTAAAGAGTCTTCACAGGTCCCAAAAATTACATCAAATTGATTAGTGGAAAGCTCTAATTCCAATCTCATTGCACAATACCACAACTGTCCAAAATATAACCTAGCCACAACATTGGAGAATACAACAAACACAAGAGCCCGATAAATAAGATGAAAATCCATGCCTTCAGAAAATACTTTTGAATGTGACAGTTAAATGCACAGATATTTAATGCTAATTTACATGAATGTAGAAGCGAAGTTAGTAAATACTTCAATGCAATAGTGAACACTTGTCAACAAGTTTTTAATAAGAACTTACTGTATATCCCTTAAAGGAGAAAGAGTGAAGTATAGCTGATAAGAGCTTGGGCTGTGGGGTCAAACAGCCAGAACCCCGTTCTCTGCCCTGCACCTAGCAGTGTGTGACTTTGGGGGATATCTCTTACCTACTATGTGCCTCGATTTCCTGGTATGCAAAATGATGTTAATAACAGTCACTTGATTGTGGAGTGTGGAGTTACTGAGAGTAATAATTATGATAATATAAATGAAAAGGGCTTAGCATACTTCCTAGCACATGAGTTTTCAAATCTATTGAATTACATATCTACTGGGTACTACAAATAACTGGGAAACTGCCATGATTCCAGAAACAATGTGCTATAAGATCACTTTCTTCTGTTGTCTTTTTCCTGTTATAGCAGCTAAGCCAGCCATATTTTGAGAGATGAGGTTACTGCTATCCACCATTTTCTCATTCACAAGCATATCTATGCATAGAAATGAACACTGTGTTGATGAAAGAGCCTGATATCTATAATAAGGCTAGAATAGAACTCAAATGTAAGGAAATCCAAGTTTAGGAGACTATCTTTTATTTAGTTTTGTGAATACCTCCTAATAATGATTGTCATGAATCATAGCCAGGGCAGAAACATTTTTATGATCAGTTTCTATGGAGAAAGCAAGATGTTAGCACTAAGGTCCTGTCTGGTAGGAAATCAATTTTAAAAATAGAAAGGCAAAGAATAGTTTCTCTTAACTCTGTTATGCTGTAGGTCAAAAGCTATATCTCATTCTGAGCAGGGATGAAAAAATATAAAAACAGAATTATTAGACTTCAAAAGTATCAAAAGACAAAATTATAACAAATTATAGCAAATTGTAACAAATCTCACTCTGTAAGATAGGATGAGTGTTCCCATAATGAGTTGAACAGAAGAGGTTGGCATTAGAGGCAGAGAAGTGCTGTGAAAAGCAAAAACTGACCAAAAAGTAGATTGGTTGTTTGAAAGTCACTTTATAAAGGTGAAAGAAGAGGGGATTTCTTTATCATTCCAGTTAAAACTGGCCTGTGGGGGAATTTGGCTATTATCTCTCTCTCTCCATTTCTGGGAAAGACAGATAAACAACTTAGTTTCGGCTTGGTGACATGGAATTTCAGCGAGTCACTCCATTTTGGTTTGATCTGTCGGGGCTAGTGCAGGAGCCTGGTCCAAACCAAATTTTATTTAGCAGAAGCAACAAAGTTTCACCAAAATGTAGATCCATTTTTTATTATACAGGCATCAGAAATAAAAGCAAAGCAAAAAAAAATAGGCAAATCTCATGACTCAGAGATCTGGTTCAAGAGAACTTGGATCCAGAACATGCAATTAGTGATGCTTGCAGGAAAAGTTTAACTTTACACATTATCTCTGGATGAACATTTCAATTTGAACATCAAACAAAAAATAATCGTAACTTCTGTAACAAAGCATAGAGGGGAAGCTTAGCACACATTCCTCATTTTAGGTAGTTTCTTAAAAGGTTATGAATCTCTTTTGTGAGGAATTTCTGGTTAGAAATATTATCATTTTGTATAAATAGGACTAGTTGACCCAAGGCTGACCTTGTACCTCTTGAGCTTCATGTATTTGGGACTCTACATAAAATGTGGACTCTCCAGTGTGTTCATAAACTCATCTTTTTTCTACAACCTTTTTTTCTCTTCTGTGCTTGTAAGTCCTCATAGAGCAGCTTGCTCTAATTGACTCCTCAAGCCTAGTCAATAATTACCACAATTGGTCATTTCATTTCAGACAATGATTTAGAGGTAGTCCCAAAATAAACTCTGAAAAATGAATAGCTTGAGTTCCATCATTGTTTTTGTCAAATGTTAGACTGGTTGTATGAAAACCTGTATTTAGCCGGGCACGGTGGCTCAAGCCTACAATCCCAGCACTTTGAGAGGCCAAGGTGAAAAGATTGCCTGAGTTCAGGGGTTCGAGACCAACCTGGGCAACTCGGTGAGACCTCATCTCTACAATAAATCAAAAGATTACCCAGGTGTGGTGGCTTGCGCCTGTAGTTCCAGCTACTCATAAGGCTGAGACGGAAGGATCACCTGAGCCCAGCAGGTCGAGGCTAGGGTGGTCGTGAGGGTGCCAGTGCACTCCAGCCTGGGCGACAGAGTGAGACTCCAACTCAAAAAATAAAAAAAAAAACCTGTATTTAACTAAATTATACTATCAACTCCAAAGGAAAAATAATTAGAACTATTTCATTTTACCACTCCATCTACTGGTCCACTGTTTTCTAGGGCTTATAAGAAAAAGATGTTCTTTGGTTTCTAAATATTCTTATTAAATTAGGACTAACTGTGTACAAAGCATATAACTGTGATCATTTTCAAAATCACAGGAGCAACGCCAAGCAACTTGGAATTTGACTCAGATTTTCCCCTGATAGTTATTTATTGAAATATTTGTTGAACAGATGAAAAAATGTCATATCATAAAGTCTCATTTCTGCAGGCAATGCTAGTGCTAATACAATCAAATGGAATAAACAGGAAAAGGCTTATAAAAAACTGTTTCCAGTGGTGATTACTATTTTTTAAACTTGTTCCTCGGGTTGTATCTTATCACACTTCTGTTTACACTTTATCTAGTATGTAAGATTGGATGATTTGACTCTGTCAGATGTTGAAGCCTGGGTAAAATAAACAGTTTTCATTATGTGCCATAAAACTTCAGACCAGAAGGCAGCCATAATAACTCAGCAATGAAAACAGAACACAGGCAGTCCAAACAGAAGATTTTTTTATTCTCCTTTCACTTCCTAAGACCAAACTGAGCTGGAAACACACAGTCAGATGCCATCAACCAGACCTAGACCATGTTCCTTGAAGACCCTGACATCTAGAGACTTCTGTTTGTCCTGTATAATTTTTTTAATAAGCAGAATCTTATTATTATCAGTTGCCCAAAAAATATGTGAGGATTCCCAAATGTTGCTGTAGTTTGGCCGAAGGTGAAATTGGTTCCCCCTTCATGTCTATGTTTGCAAAAGAACAGCTTCTCCTTGGTTTCAGTGTTTGTTCTATTCCCCACCTACCAAGTACATTTTTAAAAAGACTTTTCTTCAGAAAAATAAGCCAAGGGGTAGCAAGTGGGGAATTTGCCCCCACTGGGCTCCTTACGAGAACTTTTATATTTAGATGACGATAATTCAATTTCAATAACAGTCAAGCCTAGGACAATGGAGATCTTGGTATTTCTTCAACTAACTAGCCTTCTACCATTGTCCCAAAGGTAATTTTAAAAAATCTTTTAAAATGCTTTACATAAAAATTAATGACACATGTACATGATTATTAGAAACATCTCAAGCAATTAGCTGAGCTAAAATCTAAGGAAGACTATGGAGAAACAAATTCCTATATCTCCTTCCCACTTCCTTGCATTCATTGTCAGTGTGTTTTTCTTGGGAATTCACAAAACTGCTTTTAAATCTACCAAAACAAACCAGAAGCCAAGAGTAACAAGAATGGCACCCGCCATAGGTCAGAGGAATGCCCACTACTGGTTGAATCCCTTCCCTGTCTTCAAAAAGAGCAACATGCTACCATTGTGATGACCTGCTATGTCAAATCTTACTAAAATAATAAAAAATCCAAACCATCCTTCGAAGTCAAGGGAACTCCTCCATGTGTAATAGCCATGGATAAACCTGGAGGACATTATACCCAGTGACATGAGCCAGTCACAGAAGGACAAATATGCATGATTCCACTTATATGAGATACCTAAAACACTCAAACTCAGAAACAAAGAGTAGAATGATGGCTGCCAGGGACTAGAGGAAGGAGGGCATGGGGAGCTGCAAATCAACGGGCATCATCTCCATTATGCAAGATGAAGTGAAGATGTTAGAGATGTAGCTGTATACTGTGCCTGTAGGTTTTTTTGTTTTGTTTGAGTTGGAGTCTCACTCTGTCACCCAAGCTGGAGTGTGATGGCACGCTAACAGCCACTGCAA
>CAUYQG010070889.1:0-59419 GCA_963574415.1 Tarsius wallacei | reverse complement strand
TTTTACTCCATTGTTACACACATCAGGTCTTAAGACTTTAAGACCATCTATGTGCCCGTGACTCCCTGATTTGAAGCTCCAATCCAGATCTTTTCCCTACACTGCAGACTCATATATCCAACATCTCTACTTGGATGTCACATAGACATAGCCAACACACAGCATGTCCAACACGGAACGGCTCATCCTCTTCCCCAACCCTGCCCATCCACGGCCTCTCACATCTCGGTGGATGGCCGCTTGGCAGCTTCATCATCCAGCTGTTCGGCCCCCAAAACTTGAAGTCATCTTAAACTCCTCTTTCACGCTTACACTTCCCAGCCCATCCTTCTTTAAATCCTGCTGGTTCTGCCCTCGGATGTGTCTTTCTCGCCACTCCCACTGCTCCCACCCTGGTTGGAACCACCATCCTCTGCTCCCGGAATACTGAACTAGCCTCCTCATCACCTCTGGGTGTAACCTCCTGCTGGCCCCTGATTTTACTCACAGTAGAAGCCCAAGTCCACATTGGCCCACATACCCCATACGATTTGCTCCCACCCCAACTCTGATCTCCGAGACTCTATCACCTGGTACTCCCAGGCCCCTCCCACCTCCTTCAGAACTCTCACTGTCCCTCACAGTTCTTTGGGCACCCTGTGCACACTGCACCTTAGGGGTTTTCATGCCAGCTGTGCTCTTGGTCTAAAGCGCCCCTCCCCCAGCTTCACTTGGCAAGGTCTCTCACTTCCTCCCAGTCTCTGTCCAGATAGCACCTTCTCATGAGGTTCACACTGTCCACTCCAATACGGCAATCCATTGCCACCCCAGCCCTCTTTATTTACAATCCCCTTACTCCACTCTACTTTTTTTCTCTTTTCCATAGTACTTATCTCCTTCTGATATGGAAGCCCCCTGTTGCTCATCCACACTGCCATAACCCTCGAAGAGAGGTAGAAACAAATGTTCCTGCACGTACCCACATTCCTATCCATTCCTCGCCTGCCACTTCAAAGAATCCCTAATTCCCCTGAGGACTGTGCTCATTCAGCTGATAAAATGAGTCATTATTTACTTCTTTTTTTTTTATTAGTAATCACAGATTTTAAAAGTTACAGTAGCCATGTAGCTGTATGTCTTGTCATTTGTATACCCTTTTGTCTTGTTATAACTACTGATGCATGATATGCTATAATGAGTCATGTCTTACTTTGCAATAGGCTCTGTTAACTCCCTTGCTCTGTGGTCAGCTTGATGGACTCCTCTGCCTGGAGTTACCGGTAAGTGAAATTGTGGGCTGCCCCTAATAACTGGTACCGAGAAAATGTGAGCTATAAATGTCAGTCCTGACAAGATGAGATTTCACTGAAGTTCTGTACGATGCCCTGTCAGTCACATAGTTTGATGTTACTCTCCAGCAACCAGCAAACCTGGGCTTATAAATATAAACTGTGACACCTGAGGTGAGCAGACTTGTGCAAGAAACACCAGGTGCTGACTCCCTGAATGCTGAATCCATTCATTTGAGAAGCAGTTCTCTGCTTCTCAAATTTATCAGTGACAAGAGTTGGCAGCCAAGCATTCTTCAGACTTCTAATATGTAGTTATCGTTTACTGTCTGTCTCTTTTGTTTGAATGTAAGTTCTAAGAGGACAAAGATCTTTGTTTTGTTCATTGATTTATCTAAGCTCCTAGCAATGTGCATGGCATAGTTTGAGTGTTTAGTCAATATTGCCAAGAGAATGAATGAATGAAGAAACAAATTAATGCCTCCTACCCCGTCTGACCTTAATGCTTACCTCCACATCAGTGGTATCACTCCCAAAGGGTAGAAAGCATTTCGGTCCTTTCTTAGCAGAGCAGGATATTTACCTAAATTTGCCATCGTTGCATGGTTATGAGTCTTCTCCTAAGTTGGTCACTCATTCACAAGGATGGGATTTTAATCTGATTAGTCACAGCACTGATGTGGGCTGAGAGCATCAGGAAAAGACTATTTTATCGACCTCAAAATCAAAGGGTAACACATTATGTCTTTGTGGGAAATGAAATTCAAAAGAATGTCACATGGAGAACAATTTAGGGATTAAATTATCATCGTCAGATGAAGAACTTGTCAGAGATATTGATTCAATATTCTGTAGTGGATGCATAACATTTCTATGTCTTTAAAAATCCATTTGTGGCTTCGTGTGTCACATGTTCTAGGAGTGTAGAAGCCCCACACAATGCTCTTGTATGAGCTACCCAGGCTTTTCCATGGTATCAGCTTTTGCGGTGATTTCTCAGCGGATTTATCCTAGTTACAAAATTACCAGCTATTTTTGAATTATGAAATGTCTACTTTGCTTATCAAGGCACTTGGGTGCACACACAATATTTTACTCCTAGACTTAAAGTTCCTTATATAAATGAGGAAATAATATAAAATGGCATTTAAATCATCTTTCCAGTATCAAAATCAGGAATCTTTGACTTTTGAATCTCATCCATCCTTTCTCCTTTTTTCTCTTTTCCGTAGCACTTATCTCCTTCTGACACGGAAATCCACTATTGCTTGTCCCTACTGCCATAACCCCGGAAGAGAGGTGGAGACGAGTGACCCTGCACGTCCTTACATTCCTGAGAGTTAGCTGAGGAGAGCGTTTTCCTCTTGCCTCCTCTACGTTCCTCACCAGCCACTTCAAGGAATCCCTAACTCTCCTGCGTGCTGTGCTCATTCACCTGATAGAAATGAATGGTTCTTCCTGTCTTTTATTAGTAGTCATGGATCTAAAGAGCTATAGTAACCCTGTAACCATATGTTTCGTCATTTGCATACTTTCTTTTTGCCACTCCAACCTACCCTTTGACTCAACTTGCTGCAAAGAGCCACTCACCGCATCTAGCTGTCTTCCACCTCTTGTCTGATTGTCTCCGTCTTTTCTTTGTTCTATCTCTTTTGCATTAATCACATGTATAGGTCAATTCCTGTCGACCCGAAGAGTAGGGAGGCAGCAGAGTGGACACAACATAAGTTCAGGGTCAGACAAGATGGATTCGATCTCTGGCTCTGCCATTGACTATCCACATGACATTGAAGATGTTGCACAAGCTCTCTGTGAAACTCTATATGTGTAAGATTAGCTGAATACTATCTACTTCATAGGTGAGTAAAAGTGAGATCATATATGTAAAGTATTTGTTTCCCTTCTGTGTTAAAATGGGACCGGTAATATAGGGCATCTTTTCAGTTGGATTTGTAAATGTCTAAAAAGACTTTTCTTTTCTTCTCTTTTCTTTTTTTGAGCTGGAGTCTCACTCTTGTCACCCAGGCTGGAGTGCAGTGGCATGTTCATGACCACCGCAGCCTCAACCTGCTGGGCTTAGGTGATCCTTCTACCTCGGCCTTCCAAGTAGCCGGAAGGGGACTTTTTTTGGCATACATGTTAATACTTAGCTTTAATTGTATTATTATTAATACCCAGCTTATAAAAGAATGAAATCTTGTGTTTTTAAGACTTCAAGTCCAATTTTCTAATCTTGCCATTCTGTGTATTAATCTTGTATATTTATATAAAAATAAGTACAATTACTTTCACTAGCTCTTTGGTTAATATTTAATTGATTTGTACAGTTAAAATCATGGTTTTTCTTTAATCACTTAATGCTATTTGCATTCATAAACAGTATTTTTATTGACCCTTCAAACTATAATTATGATTTTAATGTAGCAAATTCTTGCAAATAATTCAAATCTGTTGGACAGGCTTACTTAAAAATCCAACAAACGATATTTCTAAGCACTTAAATAATGCCTATTAATCTAACAAATGAAAGAACTGAATGCACTATATAAAACTGTCAGATACTTTTCAAACATGTTAAAAAACACAGAGGCCGGGCTCAGTGGCTCACATCTTTAATCGCAGCACTTTGGGAGGCTGAGGCGAGAGGATTACCTGAGCCCAGGGGTTTGAGACCAACCTGGGCAACATGGAGAGACCTCATCTCTACAATAAATAAAAAAATTAGCCAGGCATGGTGGAGCATGCCTGAAGTTCCAGCTACTTGGAAGGCTGAAGCGGAAGGATTGCCTGAACCCAGCAGATGGAGGCTGCGGTGGCCGTGAGTGTGCCACTGCACTCCAGCCTGGGCAAGAGAGTGAGACTCCGACTCAGACAAAACAAAACAAAACCACACAGAAAACATTCAAAGCAGCAGAGTGATTACAAAACATAGCACAGCATAAGAACATTACTTAAACAAAAGTCTCAAAATTGTAATCATTACTATTACCTCTCTACATATATGTGTACACACACACACAAGGGATAGATTTAAACAAAAAAACCCATCATTATCTTTTGGAGGGCAGATCCTTTGTAGTTCAGGCTCCCCTGACTAGGTAACTATTCTAGGAGTTCATGGCATCAGGCTACCAGCTAGTGTTGTTGTGAGAGGCTGCATTCAGTTTCAGTAAATTATTTTTTTGGAGATTCTTTCAATGCATTTACTCATTTCATGTTGGGTGACTTACAAGAACAATGTATAGCAGTTCAACACACCTGGCCACACCACTCTGAGTGTTCAGCCGTTTTTGGCCCAAAGCAGCATGACCTTCATACCCTACCTCCTTATTCGTCCGATCTCGATTCAAGTGACATTTTTCTTTCCGAATGAAAAAAGTCCTCAAAGGGAAATTTACTGCTCATACGGAAGAAGTGAAACAAAAAATGGCAGAAGCAGCCAGGTGCGGTGGCTCACGCCTATAATTCTAGTACTTTGGGAGGCCAAGGTGAAAGGATTGCCTGAGCCCATGGATTTGAGACCAGCCTGGGCAACTTGGCCAGACCTCATCTCTGCAATAAATTAAGAAAAATTAGCCAGACGTGGTGGTGCATGCCTGTGCTTCCAGCTACTTGGAAGACTGAGGTGGAAGGATCACTGGAGCCCAGCAGGTTGAAGCTGTGGTAGCCATGAGCATGTCTCTGCACTCCAGCCTGGGGGACAGAATGAGACTCTAAATTAAAAAAAAAAAAGTCAGAAGTGCTAAAAGGAATCAAAATTGACGAGTTCAAAAACTGTTGAGCAGTGTAAAAAGCATCTCAATAGGTGTATTGCATCAAACAGAGAGCACTTTGAAAGTGACCGAAGGTTAAACATGTAAGACTACACATTTAAAAAATAAATTCCAGGGTTTTGGGGATGTCCTCCCTCGTAAATATGCATGTATTACTTCCAGAAGTGGCTAATTTCTCCCCAACCAAAGGGAAGATAATTACTATTTTAGGTTCACTGTAGCCACTGAAGTTATACATACAGATTATTATTTTGTTGAGGATTGTTATTTTATTTTATGATTTTTTTCAATTTATTTTAAAATGTGGGGTACAATTCAGGGTCAGGTATACAAATGGTCATTATGCAGGTACTCTTGTTGATACAGATTATTATCAGTGATTGTAAATCAAGGCTAAGGACATTTGCCTTTTGTGCTGCTTCCAGGATAATTCTACCTAAATCTCAGGTTTCCAACTTGCATCGTTTCTCAGTATTAAGCCCTGTCAGCATCTTCAGTTTTACAGAAAACTGCTCTCACAAGTTGTTCCAGATGTGGGTAGATTCAGCGTGTTCTTCCAACCGTGTTCCTTCACCATAAGATCACAATGAATCTCCGTGTTGCTTAAATTTTGACCATAGGCTTCTTAAAGGCTTCCAAGATCATAACCCATCTGTTCACTGTCTGGTGAGATTCTGTACATTTTTTTTTCTGAGTTGGATACTCACTCATTTGCCCAGGCTGGAATGCAGTGGCATGATCATGGCTCACTGCAGCCTCAACCTCCTGGGCTCAGGCAATCCTTCCACCTCAGCCTTCCAAGCAGCTGGAACTACAGGTTCATGCCACCACACCCAGCTAATCTTTTTTTTTTTTTTTTAATTGTGGAGACAAGGTCTTGCCAGGTTACCTGGGTTGGTCTCGAACCCCTGGACTCAGGCCATCCTCTTGTCTCTGCCCCCCGAACTGCTGGGATGACAGGCATGAGCCACCTCGCCCGGCTGGTTCCATACTTCTTTATGTTTCATTTCCTCAGCTATGTCAAATTCAGCCTTCTGTAGGTTCATGGCCAAGTCTTAACCTAATTCCCAGTTTCTGCTTTCCATCCCGCTCCTCCCAATCTAGTGTCCTGGACCGCTTCCTGTAAGTGCAAATGCACTCCAACAAACCTGTCCCAGGTGAGAGGAATTAAGCCAGCCATTGAACATGTTCTGGGATTCAGCATCACGTCACCACTGGGGTGGGTCTCCTCCTGACAGGATACAAGCCTGGTAATACAAGTCAGCTTAGCCTTGGGTTGGTGTCAAACCCCGGGGGCAAAGGGCTTGTCAGCACAAACATACACCTCGAACAAAAACAGACTTATGGAACAAGAATGCTTGGGGAAGATTACAGAAGAGAACAGTGGCAGGTGTGAGAATGCTAGGTGTCCGTTACAGTTTAGGAGAGCACTCAGGAGTTGACCAGGGCTAGACATCAGACACAGGTAGGAGAGCCTGGCCCTGGGGCCTTGGGGATTTTAAAATTCAGAATCGAGGAGGAACCAGCCCCATTGTGGTCACGCAGTATGACAGAACAGAGCCTCTAGTTCAGAATGGAGTCAAACAAAGTAAGATAAGGCCACCCAGGCTGACTTATGGTCTGTTATCCTAGACAAGATGAGAACAGGACCTTTGAGACCAGAAAAAAAAAGGGAAATAAGAGGCTTGCTTTGTACTTACTGTGTGACCATGGCAGAGCTTCGGACTCGCTCTAAACTTTGAACAATATGCATCCGGCCCCTAATCTAGTGCCTGGCACAAACGAGCGTTCCGTAAATAAAAAGTTGTTTAGTTCCTTTTTACCAACCAAGCCAAGGAACAGCACAAAGAAAACATTTTCTGTTTCCTTCTTGGCCCGGTGTTTCCTGACAATCATCCACACCTGTTATTTCTACTTTTGCGCTTTCCAGTTTCTCTTTGTGGTGGATGCACAGAGACCGCTGCCTCAATGCCTTTCCTTACCTCACTATGTAGCAGCAACACGGCTGGAGTGAAATTGAGGCAGTAACTAGTGCAGATTAGGCATAGATAGATACGTTTTGTTAGGGTCACACTCCCAGTGGGGCCTCCAGCCCGCTGGGGCTGTGGGTGTCTGGTGTGTGATCCGACGCCTCATGAAAGATGCAAAGAATTGTACAGATGTTAGATTAGAAAATATAGTTTGTTTAGAAAGTAAATTAGAGAGAGAAAGAGGAGATTCACTTCCCCAAGGTAGGGGAGGGGGCCAAAGCCAGGAAACATGGCCCAGCCATAGCTCAAAGAGCACATGGTCACACCATAGCTTAGCCAGGCAATGGCCGCAATGGCCTGGCAATGGCCGCCGGTTGCTCGTGGTTGAGGCTTTTCCAATCCTTCCCAGTGTTGGGGGAAGGTCATTAAGGCGATGGGGTGGTGGTCTGCTTCACATCGTCAAGAAGGGGCAGGTATGCGCAGGTCCTGATGTCAGGTGATGGACAGCAGGCAGGTGGGTGGGTTAGTCACATGATTGCTGCCATGGTGGTGGGCAAGATGGGAGGAGACAAGGGGAGAGATTTTCCCTGCAAGAGACCTGTCAGATGTTTTCCAATCCACAGGCTCTTTAGCAAAAAAGGTAATCTTTTAAAAATATTTTTTTATAGGTTTTTGGTTTTTTTGTTTATTGTTTATTTTAAAGATGTGGGTTACAATTCAGGGTTAGGTATACAAATGTTCGTTATGCAGATATCCTTGTTGATAAGGTGTGCGCCTCCCTCCCCTGGCAGTTTTCCACTACTGCCAATCCCTTTCTTATAGTATTATGATAATTTTTCAAGGTCCGCTTATCAGTGAGAGCATATGATACTCTGTTCTTCATTTCTGTGATGAATTACTGAGTATGACAGACTCTAAATCCACCCAAGTTGTTGAGAAGTTCATGTTTGTCCATCTTCATGGCTGCATAATATTCCATTGTGTATATATACCATATTTTTTTATCCAGTTCAGTTTTGATGGGCAGCGTGGCTGGTTCCATGTTTTTGCTGTTGTGAACAATGCTGCAATAAACGTGCGTGCGCAGGTCATTTTGGAGAATGATTTTTTGAGTTCCTCTGGGTATATTCCCAATAGGGGGATTGCTGGGTCCTATGGAAGGTCAATTTCTAGTTCTTTCAGAAATCACCACACCGTCTTCCAAAGAGGTTGTCCTGGTTTGCTTCCCACCAGCAGTGTAGAAGCGTTCCTTTTTCTTCACATCCTCGCCAGCATCTGTTGTTGTTTTATTAATGATGGTCATTCTTACTGGGGTTAGGTGGTATCTCAATGTGGTCTTGCTTTGCTTTTCTCTGGTGATGAGTGAGGCTGAGCACTTTTTTGTGTGTCTTTTGGCTGCCTGCATGTCTTCTTTTGAGAAGTGTCTATTCATGTCTTTTGCCTAGTTTTTAATGGGGCTGTTTGGTTTTTTCTCTTTCTGCATGTTAAGCTTTTGTCATATATATAGTTGGCAAATATTTTTTTCACATTCTGTGGGCTATCTCCCCACTTTCTTGATAGTTTCTTTAGTTTTGCAGAAGTTTGTCAGTCTGATGAGGTCCCACTTGTCTATCTTATCTCCAATGGCATGGGCATTTGGGATTTTGATCAGGAGTTGGTTGCCTGTTCCAATTTCCATAAGGGTGTCTCCTTCATTTTCTAAGGTTCTTATAGTTTGAGGTTTTATGTTTAGGTCTTTGATCCATTTAAAGTTGATTTTTGTGTGTGGTGATAGGTAGGGATCTTGTTTCAGTCTTCCTTAGGAGGTGAGCCAGTTTTCCCAGAACCATTTCCTGAATAGGTTCTCCTCTCTCCAGTGGTTGTTGGTGGAGACTTTGTCAAAGATGAGTTGGTTGAGAAATTGAGGCTTTGCTTCCAGAATCTCTATTTTGTTCCATTGGTTTGTATGCCTGTTATTGTACCAATACCAGGCTGTTTTGATTATTGTAGCCTTATAGTAAAGTTTGAAATCTGGAAGTGTGATACCTCCTGCTTTGTTTCTTTTGTTAAGGATTGTTTTGGCTATTCGTGGTCATTTATATTTCCATATGAGTTTCCGTATTGTCATTTCCAGGTCTGGTAACGTAATGGGTATTGCATTGAATCTGTAGATTGTCTTTGGTAGGATGGACATCTTAACAATGTTGATTCTTCCAATCCATGAGCATGGAATATTTTTCCATTTGTTTGTGTCTTCTTGGATTTCTTTGAGCAGTGTTTTGTGTTTTGTAGTTCTCATTTTAAAGGTCTTTCACTTCTCTGGTTAGGAAGATGTCAAGGTATTCCTTTTTTGTGTGCGTGGCTATTGTGAATGGGATTGTGCTTTTTATTTGCTTCTCTGCCTGCTTGTTGTTGGTGTATAAGAATGTGACTGTTTTTGCACATTTATTTTGTACCCCAAGACTTTGCCAAGGTCCTTTATCAGTGTGAGCCTGTTTTTGACAGATTCTTTTGGATTTTCAAGGTATAGAATCATATTGTCAGCAAAGAGGGATAATTTGACTTCCTCTTTCTCTATTTGGATACCCCTGATTTCCTTCTCTTGTCTAGTTGTTATAGTTAGGACTTCCAACACAATGTTGAATGGGGGGAAAGAGTGGGCAACCTTGTCTTGTTTCAGTTTTCAAGGGAAATGTTTCCAATTTCAGTCTTTTTAGCAGTATGTTGGCTCTAGGTTTATCATAGATGGTGCTTACTATTTTGAGGTAAGTTCCTTCTATAACTAGGTGTTTGAGGGTTTTTATCAAGAAGGGATGCCAGATTTTATCAAAAGCTTTTTCTGCATCTACTGATATAATCATGTGGTTCTTGGTTTTACATCTGATGATGTATTTAATTACATTTATGGTCTTGCAGATGTTGAACTAGCTCTGCATCCTGGGGATGAATCCTACTTGGTCATGGTGGATGATTTTTGAGATGTATGGTTGGATCTGATTTGCTAGAATCTTGTTGAGAATTTTTGCATCTATGTTCATTAGGGATATTGGTCGATAGTTCTCTTTTTTTGTTGGCTCTTTACCCGGTTTAGGTATCAGTGTGATGTTGCCTTCATAAAATGATTTGGAGAAAATTCCATCTTTCTCAATTGCCTGGAATACTTTCAATAGGATTGGTATCAGCTTCTCCTTGTACATTTTGTAGAATTCGGCTGGAAAGCCGTCCAGTCCAAGGCTGTTTTTTGTAGGTAGTTTTTGTATGACGGAGTCAATTTCCTGGGTTGCTATTGGTTTGCTTAGGGTTGCTTTTGGTTTGTTTAGTTGCTATTGGTTTGTTTAGTGTCTTCTTGTTTCACCCTTGGGAGGTTGTGTGATGTCAGAAAGTCCTCCATTTTATTTAGGTTATCAAGTTTGTTTCCGTACAGGTGGGCATAGTAATCTCTGATAATCTTTTGCATTTCTTTGGGGTAGGCTGTGATTTGATCTGTTTAATTTCTGTTTGTGCTTATTTTGACTTTTTCTTGATATTCTGGCTAGGGTATCTATCAATTTTGTTAATGCTTTCAAATAAACAGCTTTTTGTTTTGTTTATTTTTCTATAATATTTTTGTTTTCTATGTCCCGTATTTGGGCTTTTACTTTGGTGAACTGGATTCTTCTGCTAAAGTCAGGATTTTGTTGGTCTTGTCTTTCCAGCTCCCTTAGGTGATTTGATAGGCTGTTAACTTGTGATCTTTCCATTTTCTTGATGTGTGTTCGTAGAGATATAAATTCCCCTCTTAGAACCGTTTTCATGGCATCCCAGAGGTTTTGGTGATATTTCTTCAGTTTCATTTGTTTCCAGGAATCTTTAATTACTGTTTTGATTTTGGTGTTGACCCAGTAGTCATTCAGTATCATGCTGTTTAGTGTCCATGTCTTTGTGGCTTTAGGGAAAATTTTGTTGGTGCTGATATTTATTTTTATTCCAGTGTGGTCTGAGAAGGTGCATGGCAATATTTCAACCGTATGGAATTTATTTGTGCTTTTTTTATGACTGAGGGTGTGATCAATCTTGGAGTACGTTCCATGTGGTGGTGAATAGAATGTATATTCTGTGGTTGTTGGGTAGAATATTCTGTAGTTATCTATTAAGGCCATTTGATCAAATATCAAATTGAGGTTCTGGATCTCTTTATTGATTTTTTGCCTTGATGATCTATATAGGGTTGTTAGTGGGGTATTTAAGCCCCCAGCTATAATAGTGTTAGAGACAATATATATATATATTTTAGTTTACTTAGTAGTTGCTTTATAAATGCTGATAGTCTTGTGTACATATATGTTTAGGATGGATACTTCTTGTTGATAGATTGGACCTTTTATCATTATGTAGTGTCCTTTCATATCTTTTTAAATTTTGGATGACTTAAAGATTGTTTTGTCTGATATTAAGATCACAACTCCTGCTTTCTTTTGTGATCAATTTGCCTGGAAACTTGTTTTTCATCCTCTAACTTTGAGTTTGTGTGTAACCCTTGTGGTGAGATGTGTACCTGGATGTACCAAATAATTGGGTAATAGTTTTTTTATCCAGGGTGCCATTCTGTGTCTTTTCAGTGGTGCATTTAGTCCATTCACATTCAGGCTAATTATTGAAATGTGATCTTTTATCCCTGTCATGAGGTTCTTATAAAGGTTTTTCATTGCTTGTTTGTTTTCTTTTAGCTTTGGGATTGATGTATGTGTGTGTTTTCAAGTTTGCTGCTGTGATATATTCTTTGTTGATTCTGTGTTCTGCTTGTCTCCTGGGAAGTGTGTGGTCATTCTTTTTTTTTTTTTTTCTTTTTCCTGTGCTTAATAACTTTTAAAGCATCTTATGTAGAGCTGATCTGGAAGCTGCACAATCTCTTAGGGATTGGATGTCTGGAAAGGATTTTAATTATCTATCTCTGATGAAGTTGAGCTTGGCTGGATAGGAAATTCTTGGTTGAAATTGTTTATCTTTGAGGATTTTGAATATTGGACTCCAGTCCCTTCTAGCTTGTAGTGTTTCTGCAGATAGGTCTCTCTTGCTGCCTTTAGGATTTTTTCTTTTGTGCCTACTCTGTGTAGGTGAATTACTATGTGTCTGAGGGTTGGTCTTCTCATTTGACATCTTGTGGGGGTTATCTGTATCTCTTGTGTTTGACTTTTCACATCTCTGGTAAGATGGAGAAAGTTTTCTTGGATAACCTCCTGGAATACTTTTTCCAAGGTGTTCTCCTTCTCCCTTTCTTTTTCTAGGATACCAATGTTGAAAATCATAACCCTCGTACCTCAGAATGTGACTGTATTTTAATATAATACCTTTTAAATGGTGATTAAGGTAGAAGCTGTTAGGGTGGGATCTAATCCAATCTGATTGGTATCCTTATAAGAATAAGACATTTTGATACAGAGAGACAGCAAGATTTTGTGCACATAGGAGGTGGACCATCTACAAGCCAAGGAGAAAGGCCTCAGAAGGAATAAAATCTCCTGATACCTTATACTTGAACTTCTAACCTCTACAGCTGTGAGAAAATAAATTTCTATTGATTAAGCAATCCAGTCTATGGTTTTCTATTATGGCAGTCTTAGGAAACTAATATACTAGGCTTAAAGTTATTTTCCCTCATAATTCTGAAGATAGCTTACATTGTTCTTGATTTATAGAGTTATCACTGAGAACTATAATGTAAAGCTGAGTTTTTAAAAATTTTTACAGGTAAAATTGTTTTCCTTTTACATTTCAGGAACCATTTGGGCTTTTCTCTTTATCCTTGGGTTTTGGAGTTATCACCAAAGTGTATATACCTGTGGATATTTTTATATTCAATACTCTCTGCACTGAATGGTCTCTCTCAGATCTCAGATGAGTGGCTTTCTTTAGTTCAGAGAACTCTCTATCCTGCCTTTAATTTTATCTCCTCCATTTTTATAATTTTATGAAGCTACTATTAGATATATGCTGGGCATTCTGGATTTAACTTCCATGTCTCTTAATACTTTATATATTATATATCTTAGTTCTATGTTCTAGAAGATTGTCTTCAAGTTCCTCATATATAGTCATGCTTAATGATGGGAATATGTTCTGAGAAATGCTTGGCTAAGCAATTTCATTGTTGAATAAATATCGCAGGATGTACTCACACATGGTATAGCCTATGACACATCTAGGCTGTATGGTATAGCCTATTGCTCCTAAGCTACAAACCTGTACAGCATGTTACTGTACTGAAAACTGTAGGCAATTGTAACACAATGGAAAGTATTTGTATATTTAAACATATCTAAACATAGAAAAGATACAGTAAAAATATGCCTTAAAACGGTACTCCTGTATAGGGTAATTATAGGACTGAAACTTGCAGGACTAGAATGAGTCAGTTAATAGTGAGTGAATATGAAGGCCTAGGACATTACTGTACACTACTGTAGACTTTATAAACACTGTGCTCTTAGGTTACATTAAATTAATTTTTTAAATTTTATTTCTTCAATTGTAAACCAACTTTAGTATAACTTTTTTACTTTATAAAATTTTAATCTTTTAAAAACTTTTTTACTCTTTTATAATAACACAGCTTAAAACACAAACATCATATAACTATACAAACATATTTTCTTCCTGTGTGTTCTTATTGTCTAAGCTATTTTCTATTTTTAACTTTTTTATTTTTAAACTTTTTTTGTTAAAAAACTAAGATGTGAACACGTACATTAGCCTAGGACCAAGGTCAGGATCATCGATATCACTGTCTTCCACCTACACATTTGTCCCACTGGAAGATCTTCAGGGTCAGTGAATGGAGCTGTCATTGCCTATAATAGAAATGCCTTCTTCTGGAATACTTTCATAAGGACATAACTGAGGTTGTTTTACAGTTAGCTTTTTTTATAAGTAGAAAGAGTGTACTCTGATATAACAATACAAGTATAACATAGTAAATATTAGGCAATAGAAAATTTTCAGCTCCATTATAATCTTATGTAATCATCATTGCATAGGCAGTCTGTTGGTTAACCAAAATGTCATTATGTAGGGCATGATTGTAATTGATATCTTTGTAGACATTATGTTAATTTTAACAATATCATTAATTTAAAGAAATTTTGGTTCTTAAAACTTTCTATTTCATAACAATCTGTTATTGATTTGTTAATACGTAAATTATTTTATTCATACAAATTTAGAACTGTAAAAATTGTTTCTGTAATTTAAGTTTCTGTTTCCTCTAAGGTCACTAGTCCTATTTGTTCATTTTTATCCTTCTCATTAGCATTGTGTTTATACACATGGCCTAGTGATATTTGGGGGGCAATTCAAATGGACAAATTAGAGACTACGAAGTAGATATCCTGTGTGTTTTTGTATTTGTTTCTCTGTTTTTAAAAACTCGATTCCATCTGCTATTTTTTCCTTCTAGTAGTTCCTTTGCAATGAGCAGAATGTGTGTGTCCCCCTAAATTCGTATATTGAAATTCTAATCCCAATGTGATGATATTTGAAGGTGGTATCTTTGGAAGTAATTAGGTTGTAAGGCTGGAGCCTCATGAATGAGACTTATAAGAAGAGTCTGGAGAGCTAGCTAGCTTTCTTTTATCCATGTGAGGGCAATAGCAAGAAGGTGGTCCAGCAAAAAGACGGCCCTCTTTAAACTAGGAAGAGGACCCTCACCAAGAACCCAACCATGCTGGCACTTTGATCTCAGACTTCCAGTCTCTGAAACCATGAGTAATAAATGCTTACCATTGAAGCTACTCAATTTATGGTAATTGTTATAACACCCTGAATAAAGGCACTCTTCTTTTATAAAACTTGGTGATAACACTCTGTTTTGTTTTCCTATGTTGTTTAAAAAGAGAATGGAGACCTTTTTTTGAATTGTAATAAGAAATTTGTCATAATTTTAAAAAATAGGGTCTGAACTCAATCTGTATTTTAATCTTCTCCTCATTCTGAACTGTGATTCTGTGTTTCTATATTGCCTCTATTCCTTCTTGATCAGAAAGCAGGTTGTTACTGAGAGAGTTGAATTCCTTTTGGAGTTGATAGTTCATTATAGTATTTGACATTCCCCAGTGGCTGGTTGTTTAATTTTGTAAAACTAGAGTTTTCATCTTCAGGGAAGTATTTCTGACATTATTTTTTAACTGAAGAAATCTTGTATTTCTAAAAATGTAGAGTTTTCTTTAAATAGATGCCTGATTGTTACTACACTTCTTAGGCATTTTATTCCAAATAAATTTCAAACATACTAAAGATAAAGAGAATAATATAATAAATCACAGTGTAACTGACATATGTCTCTATGGATTACCAGTTTATAGCCAAGCAAGTTTTATCTATAACCCCACTTTGTTTTGAAGCAAATTTCAGATATCATATCATTTTGCTCTAACTCATTTTTATTTACAAAGTGATCATTAGAGTTTTGATACAATTTTCAATACAATAATATTTTTACTGATGAGAAAAATTAAAGCAAAAAAGAAATATCAAACAATGATTAAAGCAGACATATGATTCAAGAATTTTGCAACTCATTCATTCAATGCATTTGTCATGCTAGTAGTCTCCTTAAACATTTTCTTCTGTTCTCTATGTACAGACAAGGAACATTTTTCAGGGAAAAACAAGAAACAAGGTGTAGAGCACTATTAGGAAGGTCACAAGTAAGTAAATAAACATATTGTCTTTTTTTACATACACAAAAAAATGCTTGAAGTGTGCACAATAAAATAATGAAAATGGTTCATTAGGGAAGAGGCATAGGGTGTATAGAAATGGGTGAACTAAGAATCTTAAATCTACACATGTTTATATTTTTATTTTTGAACTATGCGAATATGCTTTAAAAATAAATAAAATTTATTCTTCTAATATGCTCTACTTTCATGCAAAAACTAGGAAATTCCTATGGTGAAGTCAGTTTAAAATTATAAGGTAAACACTAAAGCTGTTGCCAATCGGAAAAACAGCCATGTATTTTTTTTTACAAGTACCTTACTTTGATTTCATCTCTTTATGCAATAATCTCAAACCTTAAAATATGACTAAAGGTTAAAAATATGTATGTCGAGTCTCTCTTAGATCCCTTCTCTCAGCTTGACAAACAGGGGTTTTAGTTTATAATTTTGTTTGGCTTAGCTCAGCCAATTCTCTCAGTCTTTCCTGCCACTCCTTCTGCAGAATCTACTGATGGTGATTCCCATACCTCATCTATGCTTCCATTTCGGTATTTTCTTTTCTCTAAAGAGGAGTATGTCCGGAAAGGATGGAATTCAGCCAAAGGGAATCCCAGGGGTCTTGTGCACTCTTCTTCTCAGCTCAAGACTTAACTGATACACATCTCAAAAGGATAGTCTGGGGTTTGGAGTAGTTTAGTCCACATGCCATTTACTAAGCACCCAATATGTGCCAGGCACTGTGATTGGTGCTAGAAATACAGATGTGAAAATATTCCTACCCTAGGAATTCAAAATCTAGCAGGGGATACAAGCATGAAAGCAAAGTTATAATACAGTGGGTTAATATTGAGATTAAGATCAGTAGAAGTTGCCATGGCTCAGAGCAGAGAGTGGGTAGACTGGTGGAACTGAGGGTAGGGGGTGGGGGAACCTTCTTAGAAGAACTGATATGCACTAGAGTAAACTGAGTCTTATAACATGAACAGCTGGTGGTCAAGACTTTAGTAAGGAGCATAGAATGAACACAAGCAGAAAAATGTGAACAATGGTCTAGAATTCTAAACCATTCTTTGAGTGTGTGGAACCATATATAGTATTACTAGGGGATAAAGCACAAGACTGAGAGACGCAGTAGAAGAAGCTGGAGATGATGCAGGAAGTTCATCTTGTCTTATCATGCCCTTGAGGCTTCCATCATCTCCTAACCCAGAAGCCAAGGGAGGGATTCCCATTATCCTGTGCAGTCCTCAGAGAGAAGACACAATGTATGTGTTATTTGGGATATAAATATTTCTCCTGAGTACCATTCAAGAGAAAGGTGGATGATGACCATAACCTTCCACGATTGTCAGACTCCATCCTTTTCTTCTTTTTTGTTGTCAATGCTTCTTAACTTTTGCAATGACCTGACTTGACAGACAAATGCAGAAATATTTCCAGTCACCTTTTGTTGAATGAAAGGTCAGCCTTTTGGGGTTAGATTTATCAAGTACAGAGTCTGGGAAATTTCCATTGCAAATTTCCCCTGGGTCTTTTAGGAATTATTATTTCTCTCTCTCTCTCTCTCTCTCTCTCTCTCTCTCTCTCTTTTAGGAATTATTATTTCTCTCTCTCTCTCTCTCTCTCTCTCTCTCTCTCTCTCTCTCGTCTTATTTTCTCACTATCTGGGTATCTTTTCTCCAGAAAGCACTGCTGCTAGCTGGACTCCTGATGTTTAAGTCAATCCTCATTTGATGGCATCTCTACTGGAAACTAAAATTATGCAGGAAGCATTCTAACCTTCAGTTGAGAAATTGATTAGAAACCAATGACTTCTTTGGTCGTCTCCTTCCCTATACTCAGGCTAATGCCAGGAAGCAGGGAGAATGAATTTTTTGTGCAAAAAAACTATTAGCAAAAAAGTGAAGACATGGCTTTAAATGAAATTTTCCAACCACTAGAGATGAAACTAACTATAGGTAAGTGGACCGATTCTTTTCAAAGATAAACCCCTCCATATGCATTCCTTGTCTTGCTTTCCAACCCCATGTTGTTCTTGTAGTGACATATCTTAGAGCATTGTGAGGTAATTGTCTTTTACTTGAATTGTGCCTGTTGAACCTTAACACAGAGCTCACACTACAGGAGATATACTTTCTACAGGGAGGGAAAGGGTGGACCCTGATGGCCAACTTGCTCATGGCCATAAGAAGGGACAGCATGATCCAATTTCTTTGGGATCAAACTTCCTTGCTCACAAGGCAGCATTTGAGGAAACATACCAGGGAGGAGAGTCCAAGAGAAGAAACAAGTTATCTTCTTGTATTCCCAAGTGCTTTGCCCATTCTCCACAACTCCAAGGATGCTAAACTATTGTCAACCTCACAGTACACCTTGTGGAGCAGAACCTTGAATCACAAAAAGGGAAATAGAACTTTTTCAGGGTGAGCTTCACCCTCATGGAGACATCAAGGGCATTCAGGGGTAGGTAGGAGGAATGCCTTCCACATTTAGGGTTGGGATTCATCTTCCTGTCACTGAAGATATAGTTTAATTTCCATTCAGTGGAATGCTTTCCCCAGAAGATCAGAAGTTCCAGAAAGAGTCTCATCACATTGCACTCCACCCTTTATGGTCTTTGCTATAGCCCCAAAGTATTATGTTTATATACTGTCCTTTTCCATTGAAGACCTTCCCTTCTATCCTATCAATTGCATATTCATTTTCTAGTATTTATTTCAGTCATCACCTTTCTTCAGAGTACTATTTGTCTCTCTAAGTCTCAGTTTGATTCCCTTTTTAAAAGTCCCCATTGGTACCCTATACTTACCTGCAACATTCCACCTGTCACATGCCTTATATTTTCTGTCATTTTCACTAGGTGATGAGCTACATGAGGGTATGGGCAAGGTTTACTATCGCTGAATCACCAAGTACAGCAGCATCTGGTACATAATAAATACAGAGCAAAAGTTGAATGACTAGACTAACAATAAGGCTGCTTCTACAGAAGCTGAACAGAAAAAAGATTCTGAATGAATCCCTAGTGAGAAAGACCACAGAATTGTTTTAACCTAGACAGAAGGTACAAAAATGTTTCTGCTCACATCTGTGGGACACACAGTTGAAACATTGTAAGTAAAGAACCTAATGCTTGCTGATAACAAGGACTGTTAGGGTATGCTAGATAATAATTGGACCAACAGAGAACCAAGGGCCTTAAGATCAATTCTTAAACTTTGCATGACTAAAGAGGAGCATTTTTTAAAATATTTTTTATAACAAGATTTCAGAATATCATTGATTTGATTTTTCTACCTGGCAGTGGTCTTCAGAACTAGAAGGATTTGAATCAAAGAGTAAGAACTTCATTTTTGAAATCATTAATAATTACAACCAGGAATTCATAATTCTCTGACAAATCATCTAATAGAGATCAAGTTTGTAAAAGGGCCTTGAATTGATAGTTCAGTAGGATAAATATCATGGACTGAAAAAAGAATTTATTTCCAAGAAAACTTACCTTGAAGCTGACACTAAATTAGTAGGTGTGGGTAACTGGCTGACTGATTGAATGATTCAATGTCATTTATTCCTATTCTCCTTTTTTCACATGGCACAACTTGCTTTAGAAATGCAAGAACTATGTGGCACCCTGAGTTCAGTTAGACTCTTGGGTTGCTGGGAAAATTCTCCATTAAAAAGGTAATTTCATATTATAGATATACTAATGGCCTAGATTTCTATGACTTATTGTATAGCTGGACAAAGTACAAACTGATAGTCTTCCAAGGGTAGTAGCAAGCCAAACCTAGGTTCTGGTGTCCTAACTTATAGCCTAGGACCTTATCTGCCACGTCATTTGTCTGTTAAGTGCTGGAAACTCTTTTAAATTCTTAGCACTTTTATTTCATTTGCTCCTTACAGCATTTTTACAGTTGAGGAGCACGAAGAGATCAAGTAACTTTGCCAAGGCAACTCAGTCAGTAAGTGGTAATGCAGAAATGTAAAGCTAAAGTCTCCTCAAGTTCTGATCTTGGCTGAATGGTGATAATATTCTTCACAGAATCCTTTTTTGTATGTATTTTTGTCTAACTCAGATGCTCAGTGATGTTGTTGGTTATGATAAAAGGTATCATCATTAAGATCTGAGAACAGGAGCTGTGAAGATGGAGGCTCCTGGTTTTTTCTTATTGACGTTTTAGCTACCTTTCATAGAAAATCTTCCAGCTATAAACTCAATCAAATAATGACCTCTGGTGCTTTAAACCTTTTTCTTTTTTCTTTTTCTTTTTTGAGTTGTTGTCTCACTATGTCGCCTAGGCTGGAGTGCAGTGGCACACTCACAACCACCCTAGCGTCGACCTGCTGGTCTCCGGCGATCCTTCTGCCTCAGCCTTCCAAGTAGCTGGAACTTCAGGCACGCGCTAGCACACCCGGTTAATTTTTTATTTATTGTAGAGACGAGGTCTCACCAAGTTGCCCCGGCTGGTCTTGAACTCGAGGGCTCAGGCAATACTTGCCTTGGCCTCCCAAAGTGCTGGGATTACAGGCTCGGACTGAGCCACCAAGCCCGGCCGGTGCTTTAAATCTTAACAGGATCTATGGTTGAAAAAAGTGGAAATATGATAAAATAAGTTTCAGAATTGTTAAGAAGAAAACCTACTCTGACCAGGATCATGTTGTTATTGTCACACAGGTGAAAAAAGATGATGGCTTCTGATGGGAACCAGAGTAGTTGTGCAACAGAGTTCGTCCTGGCAGGGTTTCCCAATCTCAACAGCACAGGAGTGGAACTGTTTTCCGTGTTTATTCTCATTTATTTCCTGACTCTGACAGGCAATGTGTTGATTGTGGGAGTGGTAAGAGCTGACATTCGCCTACAAACCCCCATGTACTTCTTTCTGGGTAACCTGTCCTGCCTAGAGATTCTGCTCACATCTGTCATCATTCCCAAGATGCTGAGCAATTTTCTCTCAAGGCAACACACTATTTCCTTTGCTGCATGTATTGCCCAATTCTATTTCTACTTCTTTCTTGGGGCCTCTGAGTTCCTACTGTTGGCTGTCATGTCTGTGGATCGCTACCTGGCCATCTGTCATCCTCTGCGCTACCCCTTGCTCATGAGTGGGGCTATGTGCTTTCGTGTGGCCTTGGCCTGCTGGGTGGGGGGGTTTGTCCCTGTGCTTGGTCCTACGGTGGCTGTGGCTTTGCTCCCTTTCTGTAAGCAGGGTGCTGTGGTGCGGCACTTCTTCTGTGACAGTGGTCCACTGCTGCATCTCGCATGTACCAACACCAAAAAGCTGGAGGAGACTGACTTTGTCCTGGCATCCCTTGTCATTGTGTCCTCACTGATGATTACTGCTGCGTCCTATGGCCACATAGTCCTGGCTGTCCTGCGCATGCCCTCTGCTTCAGGCCGTCAGAAGGCCTTTTCTACCTGTACCTCCCACTTGATGGTGGTGACCCTCTTCTATGGAAGTGCTATTTTTCTCTATGTGCGGCCATCACAGAGTGGCTCTGTGGACAATAACTGGGCGGTGACAGTAGTAACAACATTTGTGACACCACTGCTGAATCCATTCATCTATGCCTTGCGCAATGAGCAAGTCAAGGAAGCTTTGAAGGACATGTTTAGAAAGATGGTGGCAGACTTTTTGCTTGATAAGCATCTCAGTAAGAAAACAGTAAGGTGAAAGTGAAGAGAATCAGTGTTTTAAGTCCAAACAAACATCTTCATTACCATTCCCCTTCCCATGATCCTCACCACAAAAAGACTGAATTCTGGAATAAACCCCAAAGTCACAAGTCCACTCTTCTTCTCTTTCAGACAAATTTATTTGATTCTAGATCATACCTAATAGTGGTTCATATTATTACTGATATATCATGATCACAGCATCATCATCACTTCATAAGACCTTGACCTTCCAACCTGTGAGTCTTAACCTGAGGGTCCCTGGTCACCTAGGAAATCTAAGGATGGGTTTCAGAAAATATACAAGTCCCACGGGTATCTAAATTTCATGTGTTTGTCTGGGAAGAGGATCTATAGCTTTAATTCAACATTTAGATATGTATATGACCTCTTCTCAAAAGTGAAAAATTAAAAGTCTCAGTAGAGCTTTCCAATTGTTCATAAAAATCAAGATTTTAAAGAAAAACTTCCTTCTAGTCATATAAAAACTAAAAATAGATGATCTATGTTTTTGTCTACACTTTTGAGAAAAATTACGTTTACTGTTTGATGGAAAAGTGGTAAAGCAAATTTAATAAAGGAATTTAATCACTTCTCTATGGTAATTCCAAGTGCCTTCAGAAAAGTGGAGCAATGACGAATTTTATGAATAATAGCATTTAATGTGTTTTTCTAATTTGCACTTTATTACAAAGTTGAATTAAAGACATCTCCACTCATTTTGTCACTGGATTATGTTTCTTTCATTTCTTCATCTTTTTACATTCTCATATTTATTGTCTTAAATCTTCTTTTGTTTTTAGTTAAATTGGAATTGGGATGAGGAGCTTTAATATCAAAGAGTTAAGAATGCCACCTGTTGTGGTACCTACCAAGAACCACCTTTTGTGGTAAATATTATCTACTTCATCAGATATTTGAAAAAGGAATGGGGATTCCTGTTTGTGATACCCTTGAAAATCTTGGGGGAAAATATTCATTCACTTATCTATTCATTTATTCATTCAACAAAGATCCATTAAGCAACTTTGTAGGATATTTTGATAAAATAATATATGCTAAGATGATCAAGAGTAAATGATTTCTAACCTCAGGCAGCATAAACATTAGAGAGGAGGACTAAAAGACAAATAATAATTTAAGGGAATGGAGATGATAAGGGGGTTTACAAAAAGATGTGTGAAACTTGATTTACTCTTCCTAATGTATTCTTTTGTTAAAGAAGTTTTCACAGGGCCATCATTTATTAAACAGGAATTAATGCCATGTAGAAGTGTGTTTGTATACATAGTTCCTATGTACAAATACAATATACAAAAAACATAAAAAATAAATATCAAAGTATGAACAGCATACTAAACTCAAAATGTGCTGCAAATCTGGCAAACAGCAGTAGCATTGAAAAAGCCATAAAAATTCAGTCAGCATAGAAAATAATAATGGTTTCATCTGGTTCTATTAGAAATGCACACACACACCAAATATTTTTATTCCAAAAAATGTCTTAGTGCTAAAAGAATAAAAAGACTGATCATTGATTTTAGAAAGAAGAAGAATTCTTCTGGAAACAATAAGTGTTTCCAAGAGAAAATGAAGCATTGCCTTAAAAACGACCTAGTTTCACGGAACATAAAAACCTGAAGTTTATCCTAGCCACTGACAAAAGAGGGAAATTCATGTAACAATTTATATCATTTTTGAAAGTAATCACGCCCATATTATGGCAATAAAACATGTTAAATCATCTATTCTCAAAATAGATATTTTCCGTTTTATTCTGGGAAATTAGATTCAATTTAATTCAATAAAAATTTATAGAATACCATGTTATGGGCAGTAAGTTGGGATGCAGAACTCTAAATGTATGATTCCTGCCATCAAGAACTCACAGACTTGTGTGGGGCATATGTGTGTGGGGGTGGTGTGTATGAGAAACCATGGAGCAAACTGTAATAACACCTGTAAAATTTAAAAGTGACTCCAATAACATGACATTTCTCTACATAAGAGAAAATATTGGATAATTGAATGTAATTAGGAATAGAAATATCACAATAAAAACTATACCAAGGAGTGAAATTTAAAAATATGTACTTTGTTACATATCTGAGAGAATAAATTTCTATTCATTTTCAAGAAGATAAATGTGACTATAAATTTACTTAATGGGTTGGTCAGTATACCCTGGACATAGGGGAAAATTAATACAAAAATAAATATTTCACTTTGCCAAGGTTAAGTTAGAGCTGTTGAAGTATTTAGTAGTTGACTTAATATTAATATTTAATGAATTAGCCATTCCCCTACTATAAAGTATATGTTGCTCTAATAGTACATTGACTAAACAAGTTAGTAAGTAGAGTCAATAGGAAAGCCACATGTACTTTCTTGAATTTCTATAAAGATACCCTAGCCGGGCTCGGTGGCTCAGCCTGTAACCCTGCGCTTTGGGAGGCTGAGGTGAGTGAATAGCGTGAGCCCACGGGTTCGAGACCCACCTGGGCAACTTGGCAAGACCTCATCTCTACAATAAATCAAAAATTAGCCGGGCATGGTAGCGTACGCCTGTAATTCCGGCTACTCAGAAGGCTGAGGCAGAAGGATCGCCGGAGCCCAGCAGATCGAGGCTGTGGTGGCCGGGAGTGGCCACTGCACTCCAGTCTGGGTAACAGAGTGAGACTTCAACTCAAAAAAATAAAAATTTAAATAAATAAATAAAGATACCCTAACAAATGCCTTTATTCAAACTAAAATAAACCTGCCTGAAATTTTGTTAAGCCCAAAAAAGGTCACTCATGTAACTAAGAGTTGTATTACTTCAATGGCATGATGATATTTGTAGATTGAGTGTATAAGTGTATGTGTGTATAACAGAGATACAAACTTGTGTGTGCATACAAGTTTGTGATGAAATAAAAATCCACTGTTGATTGACATTTATGTCTAAGTTTTCCTAAGATCTTACCTTCATTGTTTGCTTTAAGATACACAAATGTGGGCTAACCCTTCAGGCCCCCTCCCATTGTGGGAGCTTTTCTGTCCTCAATAAATTCTGCTTTCTAAAAAAAAAAAAAAGATACACAAATGTGTATCTTAAATGTGTGTTTTGCTCTAAGACAGAAATACTTAACTTAGACCAAATTTCTGTTTGTACCACTTCACATATAAAGTTCTTCAGTAACTACAATGATTCTAAATCCAGCAAGTATATTTTACTCTTCATCCTAATCTCAGCAGCATTTGGCACAACAGATCTCAGAAAAATAGTGTGGTCTTTGAATACTCATGTTTTTTGGCTTCCCTGGGACTATACTTGCTTGATTTTCTTTCATTTGCAGTTGCTCTTGTTTTGTTTGTTTTTCTTTTGCAAATGTATCCTTTTCAATAAAGTTATTAGATATTAAGAGTTTCTCAAAGCTTCATCCCAAGTGATCTTTTCTTCTGTCTTTTATACACACCACAGTTTTAATAACTATATACTGATTACTGTCAAATTTATATCTCTAATCCCTGAGTTCCAGAATAGTATATGTGAGTGCCTACACAAACACCTCTATGGAGGCGTCTCAAACTTCCCAAGGTCAAGACTGAACTCATCATTTTCCTGCTCCTTCCCTCCAACCTTGGCCATCTTTCGTTTTCTCTATCTCAGTAAATGTAATGGATCATTAACCTTTACATAAATCAGTAACCAAGAATTTGACCTATCCATTCTTATATCCAATCCACCACTCAGACCTGCCCTCACTAAATAGCTCTCAAATTCATCCAGTTCTCTTAATTTCCAATGCAACTTGATTCATCTTTTTTAGATCAATATTTGGTTATGTCACAATTATTTACCCTAACACTGACCACGTAAATATTTTCAATGGCATCCCGTGGTGTTAAGATAAATTCAAAGGTTTAATTATAATTCATAAAGCTGTGTATGTTCTATTTCCTGGCTACCTCTTGAGTATTTCTTATGACACACTGTTTACCACAGTATCCTTATGCTTTTTTATGTAGGTTGGCCCTCATTAACTCCTCTCTCCTATCAGGAATGCATTTACACATCCTCTTTCTTCTTCAGAGGTTCAGATATCTTCTCAAGCACTATACTCTCCGTACGTTTTCCATATCCTCCACTTAAGTTCAGATCAGATTTCTCTGTTACAACTTTCTTGGGAATTGCACTACTTTGCTCTGGAGCAGTTACCTCAAGTTTTTATTACATTATTGTCTGTGTATTTCACCCTCTTTACTCTAAACTCCAAGACAATAGAAAGAATATATTTTTATTTCACCACCGTGGTCCAATGGTTAACAGGGTGCCTACCATATAGTAAGCACCCAATCATCACTAGCTGATGAAAAGAATGTAGAACTCAAGGGATACATCAATTTTGACTGTGGGTTTAAAGAAGGCTCCAGAAAAGGCTCTCACTTGTGCCAGATCTAACGGGGCATTTCAACAGGTGAGAAAAGGGCTTGCTAACCAGAAGGAATATATAGAACTGAGACAGGGAAGTATAAAAATCCATAGTAGTTTACAGCCTGATTGGTTGGATAATTGGAGGCACAGAAGAAGAGGTAGAAAATGAGACAAGAAAAAAAGTTTGGTATCCAATTGGAAAAGACATCAAAACTTACTCTGTAGACCCGAGGAACTGAGAAAAAAATTGACAACCATGACATGATCAAATTTATGCTTTTAAAATAAACTCCAATGGCAGTGCAGAGAAAAAGTAGGAGTGATAGAGATTGAAAAGGGTCAATTAAGATGCAATTGTAATAGTTAGGGTGAGCAATAATAAAGGCCTGCATTAGGGCATTCAAAATGATGAAAGTAAGAGGGAATCTTGCTTTTCCAGCCATATGGTATGTTAAATATCCTGAAAAACATTCCGTTACAAAACATATTAGAATATGATTATAAAAACTCTTTTTTAAAAGTTAGCTAAGCTTTCCAGAAAGTACAGGTTATTCCCAGAAATCATAAATTATGAGAAAGCTGAAAATAAAAATGTATCTCAAATATCTAGAACAAACTTTGCACATAGAAGGGGCCTCAAAAATATTTGTTTCTTGAACATACACTCACAATCCAAAATGACAACATGTACAAGGAACTTCACCAAAAATTTTTTTAATTGTACATCAAAGATATTATCAAAAAGATTTTTTAAAATCCCACAGAATGGTTAGACACAGTGGCTCAGACCTCTAATCCCAGCACTTCGGGAGACCAAGGCAGGAGGATCACTAGTTCCCAGACAAGTCTTGGCAACATAGCAAGACCTCATCTCTACAAAAAAGAAAGAAAGAAAGAAAAGAAAAGAAAAAATAACAACATGGGTGTGGTGGTGCGTGCCTGTAGTCCTAGTTACCCGGGAGGCTGAGGCGGGAGAATCACTTCAGCCCAGGAGTTCAAGGCTGTAGTGAGCCATGAATGTGCCACTGCACTCCAGTCTGGGCAACAGAGTGAGATCCTGACAAAAAAAAAAAAAAAGAAGAAGAAGAAGAATCCCACAGAATGGCTGAAATATTTACCATATATCTGATAAGAAACTTGTATCTAGAATGTGCTCTACCCAATAGTACAAAGAAATAACTTAATTTTAAAATGGCCAGAAGATTTGAATAGACATTTCTCCAGAAAAGATTTACAAACAGGCAATTAGCATATGAAAAGATGTTCACATCACTAGTCATCAGTGAAATGCAACTCAAACCACAGTGAGATACAACTTCACACCTACTGGGATGACTATAATTAAAAAGACAAATAATAACAACTATTGATGAAGATGTGGAGAAACTGGGACCCTTATACTCTGCTGGTGAGAATGTAAATGGTGCAGCTGCTTTACAAAACAGTTTGGCAGTTCCTTAAAAGTTTAAACACAGAGCTGCCATATGACTCATAAATTTCATTTCTAGGAATATACCTAAGAGAAATGAAAACTTTTACATCTGCACAAAACTTGTACATAGTGTTCATAGCAGCATCATTTATAATGCCAAAAAGAGAAAACAACCCAAATGTTCATCAACTGATGAATGAATAAAACAAGGTGGTATAGCTAGACAACACAGTATTATTCAGCAATAAAAAGAATGAAGTACTGACACATGCCACAACATGGATGAACCTTGAAAACGTTATGCTAAGTGAGAGTAGTGAATCACAGACGGCCATATATTGTATGATTCCATGTATAAGAAATATCAAAAATAGGAAAATCTATATAGAGAGAAAGTAGATTAGCGGTTGCCCAGAAATATGGGGGAGGGGAGGGAGGAAATGGGGAGTGGCTTTTAATGGATATAGAGTATGTTTTTAGGGTAATGAAAATGTTCTAAAATTGATTTTGGTGATGGCTGTACACCTCTGACAATCTACTTTAAAAAACATTCAAATGTGCAATTTTTGTCCTGTGATTATTTCCTGACATCTATTTCTCCACCCTTGTCGTATTCCCTCTCCGTTCCGCTTTCTTTCAATCTGTTGGCCAAGATTATAGCTAACTAATCTGCCAAACTAGATCCCTACAGAGAGAAAGCCAATGAGGGTGGGCTTTTTACCTATCTCTGCTTGGAAGTCAGGCATTTAAAAAATTATTTTTATTTTAGATTCAAAGGGTACATATGCAGGTTTGTTACATGTGTACGTTGCACGATGGTGAGGTTCGGGCTTCTACTGAGCTTATCACCCATGTGGTGAGCATGGTACCCAATGAGTGGTTTTTCAACTCTTCCTCCCTTCCTCCCTCATCCCTTTAGGAGTTCCCAGTGTCTATTGTTCCCATCCTTGTCTATGAGTATTCAGTGTTTAGCTTCCACTTCAAATGTACACCTTAAATGGGTAAATTATATCAGCAAAGCTGCTGTATTTAAACACACACACACACACACACACACACACACACACACACACATACAAGGAGTCACTCCCCTAAAAGCAAGAGTCAACAGATTTAAAAAAATAGACCTCAAACATTAAGAACTTCGGCTAACATGACCATTAGATACAGATTATAAGTTAATGTTGTTAAAAATGTTCAAAGAAATAAAAGAAAAATCAATAGTATAATAAATAAAAATGATTAAATAAAAATACGTAAGCAGTTTTCAAAAAGAAACAATGGAAAGTCTAGAATGAAAAATATTACCATTGAAATTAAAGACTCAATATCTTACACTGAAGATTAGAGAGACCAAGAAATATTTAGTAAACCATAAGGAGATCTTATGAAATCATACAGAATTAAGCACAGAAAGAAAAAGACATAAGAATCATGTTAAATAAGCTAAGAGAGATTCTCTAGTACAAGTTACCTAAAGAGAATAGATCAAGTGATGACTTTGTATTGTGTCAACTTATGTAAGCTGGAATTACATTTCCCAGAATTTTTTTATGTGGATCTGTATTTTCCATATGGATCTGTACAGAGAAATCTGTTGTGAGATTTGGAGGGTGAAAATATAACAGCAGCCACTGTGCTCTGAGGACTGGTCCAGGTACCAGGCTCTGCTGCAGCTTCTACTTACCATTGCTGGTCTGCTCACTCACTTGTCAGCAGCATGGAGCTGGAGCTAGGCCCACAACTCCTTCAGCTGCCCAACTCCTGGGCCAAGTACACAGTTAGGTTCATGACGAAGGGTGCCAGCTTCCCCTGCAGGTCATTCACATCAACAAAGCTGGAGGCAGGGAGAGAAAGGTGAAGATTCCTGTTTGCCTTTTTGATCCCAGTTTGTCTTTGTGAATTTCATGGTTCCAGTTTGCACTTCTCTCCTCACGTCACATTCAACTGTCCTTCCCAACTTCTCACACTGCTGAGCTACAGAGACCTCAGAACCAACACCTGTTATAAAGGCAAGAACCTAACATAGAATTCCTCACTAGATCCCACAATTATGAAAGGGCTAATTCCTATAATAAATCTCTAGTCACTATTACCGTAGTGGTTCCACTTCTTTGATTGAACCCTAACTCATACACTTCCTCTTGCAATAATAAACAGTACCATTTTCTCTGTGTGCCCATTAGACTGCAAATCCCTTGAAGACAGAGACTGGGTCACTCTGGAATTTGTTGCCCTGATACCCAGAAGAGTGCCTGGTAATTTGGAACATAACGAAGTCTTAGCACACTGTTGCTTTCTGAAGTCATGAATGACACAAGGGACGTGAAAAAGAATGTTAAATAGCCATGCTCACTGGTGATTTGCTGGAGATGCTTTTGCATTATTCAAGTGAGAGGTCTTGCTGACAATAGTGTAGAGTACTAAAGTCCCACATTGGCATAGAAGTGCCATAGTTATGGCTCAAGAGTGAGGAGGACACGGTGCAACAGCTCTAGCTGAGATTGTACGGACCCTAGCTCTACTGGCTGAGTTCCTGAGTGGTACCTGGGGCAGATCCCCATTCCAGGAAAACTGTGACTTTGTGAAACTCTGTTTATGAGTGTCTCCCGTGGGTCCCCCTTTTTTCTACATAGCAGATATCTGAAACATTTTAAGTTCTGATACCCAGAAGAGTGCCTGTTAATTTGGAACATAACAAAGCCTTAGCACACTGCTGTTTACACAGAATACAGAAAAAAGTCTAAGAAACTTGGTATACATTAAGATTTTCTGGGACCCAGATTTCTCTGAGAGCCTAAAACTAACCAGTCAATGAGGATGAGCTGCTGGTTTTCAGCCCCAAGGATCAACAAAATCACTTGTCAGAAATAATAGCAGTAAAACTGATGCTGAGCGCAGAATCTGGTGCTACTCCACTCAGGCAGCACCCAGGTCACATCCCAACCCCTGCCACTGCAGACGAACAGTGCCTGCTGTATCTTCAGCCAGAGGCTCCTTTTCTGGTTCCCAACGGACATGGTTTTCTGAAACGTCCATTCCTCTCCCACCTAAGATCATCTGAAACCTATTTTTGCTTTTCAACACTAACATTCCTTTTTGACCTCCTTCCTCAAGCCAAGAGCTCTTCCCCTTAAATTTAAACCTTTGTGCATATTTGCTCAAGTGCTGCTGAGTTCTGTCTTGCTTGTAGAGCCCAGTCAGTATTTCTACCTCTTATCATGGTAATAGAAAGAGTAGTGGTATCACTTTCATCTATGCTAGCTATAAAAGCCCCTAGGAGATTGACATTAGTTGGAAACTGCCAGGGGAGAGGATGGGGGCAGGATTGGCAGTAGTGGGAAACTGCCGGGGGCAGCAGGCCCACCTCATCAACAAGAGTATCTGCATAATAAGCATTTGTATACTTAACCATGAATTGTACCCCACATCTTCAAAATAATTTCTTTTAAAAAAAAGAACCCCTGGGAATCAGAACACCATATCTAAGTCAAAGAGCATACTTTGGTAATCCAACCTACCTTTACCCAGACTTCAGGGCAAAAAGAAAGCATTCACTAAATAATCATGGAGCTATCCTAAGATCTCTGAGCCTGTGAAGTTCTCCCTTTCACAGCCAAGCTCCTGGAAAGAATCATTTGCCTATAGGGCCACACCTTCTCCTCATTCTTCTGCCTTCCCAGCTCTACCATCTCTAAACTTTCTGCTTCAAGTGCTGATAAAGATTGCCAGCAGGCCCCGAGTAGCTACATCAATCATCAGAGCAAGTGACTGTGGTGACTTCCTTCTCCAATTCCTTCACCCACTGCCATTCTATTCTCAACTTTTTAAACACCAGGGATCACCAGGGCCTTGTCCTCAATTCTCTCTGTATGAATGCTCTTTCCAATGGGTTCTTGCCCAAACCATTGTTAAACAACACCCCATTTTTTAAAATTCCTAAACATTTGTTCTTCACTTTAGATCTTTCTCCTGAACCCCGGACTTTATGTCCAACTTTCTATTGGGCATTCCCGTGGCAGTCGTTCAGCAAACACAAAATCCCAACTAAACATATCATCTTTCCGACCTGCCAACTACCCCAGAATCTTGGCAGGTTCTTCCCTCTCTCTTCTTTCCCTCCAGTCACCAACCAAAAAACACTGTATTCGCCTCTAAAGACATAACTCTTCCGAGAGGAACCTTGGAAAAGACAAATATGATTGGGCCAAACAGAAGTCTTGTCAAAGATTCCTTGTGAACAAGCAATTTAGAAAAACGGGAGCATGAAGAGCCTGTCATTCTAGCACCTCATCGTGTGGGCGACTTATACAAACTGGAATCTAACGACGCTCAAAGGTTACAGGTAGAAACCAAACAGTGCAGCCCGTTTGTTTTTCAAGTGAGCAATCAAAGAGCACTAAAGGGTCTGGTGGACTCTTGCCGGAAATGACAGAACGACTATCACTATGTTCCATTGAGGTTTGGAAAATAGAAACTGAAAATAATTCAATTGCGTTCTCTTTGAACAGAACGGATGTCTTTGCCCTCTCGGTCCTAAGGTTCCCAGGGCTGCGATTTTGCATTCCAACGACTCTCCGAGTACCAAGAGCGCAACCGCGCACTGCAGACCAGGCGCAAGGGCCAGGGCAGGGGTTAGACTCCGCATCCCACGGCTGGGTCACAGGGGGGCCAGGGCCTCAGGAAGCGGGTCTGTCCCGGTATTGTGACCCCAACACACTTCCAAGTACCAAACTTTTCCATGCGAAGTGCCCTAGTGAGAAGTGTACTCGTTTGTTCCACCCTAAGTATCGAATAAGAACTGCCCGAGCATGCTAATCCTCACAGAAACACCTATCAGAGCCCGACTGGGGACCCCGATCTGCGACGAAGCCCCTAGTCCCTGGTAGCATCTACGTTGCTCCTGAATCTTTCGACAGAAGCGGCCAGCTTGCTCAACAAGTTCATCCCGAAACTGGTCGAGGTTGAAAGGGGCTTCAACCTAGGAGGACCTAGCTTGGTGGCGATTGCATCTTTTGGCGACTGTTAGCTCTATGGAGGGAAAAAAACACACTGGGGCTCGTCCGGGATTTGAACCCGGGACCTCTCGCACCCAAAGCGAGAATCATACCACTAGACCAACGAGCCAGAACTAAAGATTTATGTTTCTCTAAGAATGTGTACTTATTTCATTCGTTGTAGCACATTTGAATGACTTTGATTTTTTTCTTAAGCCCACTGGTTTTTTGTTTTTGTTTTGTTTTTGTTTTTTTTCCCAGACCCCAGGAGAGTCAGCGTGAGAATTCAGAAGGATCTGAGTTGCAGCGATCCGAAGGTAGAAATAGTCATGTCAGGATTCAGGCTGAGCTGTGAGTCGGTCTGGGGACCTAGAGAGTCTGAGTATTTAAAGAGTCAGGGCCAGAACCAAGTCAGGTGGCCTGGGGTTTGAAGACACAGGTAAAACAAGAACGAGCGATTTCACCAAGAGAGAAAGGCCAGGAGAAGAAGTCGAACCAACTTTCCCCAAAAGGCTGAACTCTAAAAGCCACAACCTCAGACCACGCAGCTACATCCCTTCCCACTCCACGTGTGTGCTTTTACCATTTCCTTGCAGCTTTATTTGACTCGCTGCCTGTTATAGGTCTAGATTTAAGGTGCCTTTCAAGGGCTCACAGGAGGTGCCACTGGGGAAAATTACTCGCGTCCAATAGTCTCTTTTATGGAAGAAATCCACTTCTCTATCACCCATAAGGTGGTGGGTGGGCTGGAAGGGGACAGGGGTGTCCTTGTTCTGCAGTCCTTTCTGCTTGGGAAACAAAGCTCTTGGGCTCTTGTTTTTAATCACCCCCGGGGCAGAGCCGTATCTTACGTGGTCACATTGCCTACCTGGGCGGAGCACGTTCCTGGCACATGGGAGAAGCCCGGTGAAGCGCTGTGGCGTGAATGCATGCACCTCCTGGACGAGGCGCCAGACGCCTGGGCAGGCTGAGACCAAGGAGAGAAAGGAGAAAAAGAAACCCTCTCTCCCCTGCCCTCCCATGTGACGCCATTTTCCATTCGCTCTGGACTTCAGGTTGGCAGCGCAGAAGAACCGGGAGGCCCAGAGAGAAGTAACTTAGAGTTATCTGTGGCCTAGTCTGACCCTGCTGACCGGCAGCGGGCAGGCCTGCATGCCTTCATGCCTCCAAACTCTGAAGGTCCGAGGGGTACGTCCTGTTCTTGGAGAAAGCAGTCTCCATTAAAACAAATCAAAAACAATCTTAATCTAAAGGAGCCAGAGCGGTTAGTTTTGCAAGAATCCGAGCAGAGAATGCCGCCGATGCCTTGTCTTGTATCCTCTTGTCTAAGGAACCGCGGGCCCCTGGCCCTGGTGTTGCTTGGGCTTCCTGACCTGGCAGGCCTGAGGCTGAGGAGCATGACCGGGGGCGTTACTCTTCCAGGGACTTGCTTTCCAGTTTGGGCCTGGCCAACACAATATTCATGGATTTCGCAGCAACTTGGATGGAACAAGAATCTATAATACTGAGTGACCTCTCACAAAAACAAAGATCTGAGTATCACATGTTCTCACTTATATAGTGGACCTTGACATCTATCATAATACTATAAGAAAAGGATTGACAGTGATGGGAAACTATGGGGGTGGGGAGGGAGGGGAAGGGAGGTGGGATTAACGGTAGTCAATATCTTTCTGGGGACAGGGAGACACCCCTTATCAATAAGGGTGCCCGAACGAAGCATATTTGTATACCTAACTCTTAACTGTACTCCACAATATTAAAATAAAAAATATTGATTAAAAAAAAACAACAACTTGGGGGTACTGTCATGGTTGGTTTCTCACCATGTGAATGGGCTTCCATAAGTTTGAAATTCATCATTCAAAAAATATTGATTAAGCACCAACTTTGTGCCAGATTCTGTATGGTTATAGCAGTGAACAAAGCTGGTGTGGTTCCTACCATCATGGAACATACAGGACATTGAGTCTAGTGTCAGAAAAAAAAAAGTATCTTTAGGTATTTTTGAAGGTGACTGAACGTAATTGAAAGATTTAGTAGATATCAAATGAAGGTAACTAAAATATCTGATGACAATTTTGTTTTTGCAATAAGATGATAATAAATATGTAGCTACAACTATTATCTGGAGTAAATAGGTAAAATAAACCAAAAGCATTTGAACAGTTGAAGGATTTCCTGAATATAAAACATTCTACATAATGAGTCTCTTATTTGAGTGATTTTTGAAAGCCTAATGATCACTGTTTGTTTAGAATTTAGAATTCTTTTTCTGAAGACCTACCTTCAAGAATCCTGGATTCCAAATATGAATGTCTTTCTAAGTTGAACTTTTTTTTTTTTTGAGTTAGAGTCTCACTCTGTTGCCGAGACTGGAGAGCAGTGGCATGTTCACGGCCACACCAGCATCAACCTGCAGGCTCAGGCGATCGTTCCACCTCAAATTTCCAAGTAGCTGTAACTACAGACATATGCTACCATGCCCGGCTAATTTTTTATTTATTGTAGAAACAAAGTCTCACCAAGGGGCCTGGGCTGGTCTCGAACCTGTGGGCTCAGACAAGCCACTCACCTTGGCCTCCCACAGTGCTGAGATTACAGGCTGAGCCACTGACCCAGGCCTAAGTTGAACTTTTAAAGATAAAACATCTAGATTATTTATTAAGGTATAATTTATCTGATGTCTCTGTTTTCTGGTTTTAGCTATTAAATTGTCAAGTGTGTTAACTGACATCAAAAGACACAATTTCAGAATAAAAGAATATTTAGGTGCATTAAGTAGTATAGTGTCTTTCAAAACAGAATAAGATCAATACATATTTCAATCAATACAAAGAAGTCTTTCTCTAGCTGTAACTTACAGTTTTGTTCATCTGCTTTATGCCAATCATTAGTTGGCTTCTCAGCACTTTTAGTCATTTCTTAGTGTTCTAAAAATTTTTTTCTTTCCACATTGCTTAAGAAAAATTGGAACAAAATTATATTTGCATAGGTGTATTCTGTGTTGCCAGCATTAAATTTTTACAGATGTCTTTTTTTCCAATCAGAAATAAGCAAATTTCTATATTACCTCCAAAATCAAAAATTCTCCTTTTCCAAAAAATAGTCTCAGCTTTTTAGGTAGTCATGGTTTGAATTTAAAAATGAAAATCCATTTGTTTGTAAGTTTATCCCAGAAACATGAAAATTTTATAAACTGATTTTTGACAACAACTAGTTTCTGGAAATGTTAATTTCTACCTATGAACATACTTATTAATAATAATAACAGCTATTATTTTTCAAGAACACGTTAGAAATAAAGTAAATGTAGTTAGTCTCATTTTTCTGTTGAGGAAACATGGGTCCAGAGTGGACAATGAACTTCATCTCACTGCTACTGAGCTAAGAAGAGTCACGCTCTGAACCCAAGTCTCTTAGTTCAAAATGAATATACTTGGCCAAAGAGGTTTTGTTTTGAAAATAAATTTAAAAGATTTTTTGCATGTTGCTTAGAATAGTTTCATGTTATACCTCATGAAGTTTTAATCGTGGTAGTAAATAGACTCCAAAAAGATTCACAGGGGCACTTTCTGGCAGGATTACCATTTAACTTCACTATCTTTATCACCATCAAAGAATAAATATTAATTTCTTATGCATGAGCAGCAAGATAGATCCTGCCCTCCAGGAATTGTGGTCATATGAAAACAATAGAATTCTTACTGCTTTTAGTCTTTTCAAAAATGAAAATATTGATAGCTGCATTTTACTATACACATGCATGCATACACATATATGTGTACATATATATTACCTTAATAATTCTTAAATTTATTCTTAAATATTTGTTTCTAAAACAGAATGCTACTATTGGATTTGTTTTTTCTTAAATCATTTCTATTTGTGACATAAAGTATTTACTGTTTTATCCCAAATGTTCACTCAATACTCAACCAAATTGTTGTTGGTGGCTAACATTTTGGAAAGAGGGTCTTTCTGTGATGAATAGCATTACAGTGTTATCAATTGGTGTAATTAGGTTGCAAGTCAGAGAAAACAACTCTGGTTAACCTAGACAAAAAAGAAAAAGGATATGGGGTCGCTTCTAGAAGTAAAAGAAAAGTTGAAGAATCCATCTGAAAAATAGCAAGAATGAGGGCAGCTCCAGGAAACAGGGAACACTGTCTTCAGGGGCAATCTCTTGAATGAATCAGCATCAATTACATATTATCTTCTGTCACTTAGCTCATGATTCATATTCCAGGGAGAGGGAGCATGATTGACTTCCTTTGGAGCAACAGGTCTATTTACTTCCCAAAGAGTTCAAGGCACTTAATTTCCCCCTTAACAGATCATATACAATGAGGAATAAGTAATTTCTGCAGGACAAAAGAGGCATGCCTTACCCAAAGAAGAACAAATCAGTACTGGGAAACCGAAATAAACACACAAATGTAATATATGTATGCTGTAATTTCCTTAGTATTTTTTAATAAGGGGGTCAACATTTGCTCTCTTAACACTGAATTTCTATTACAGTAGTGTGTTGCTTAACAATATGGGTATATTCTGAGAAATACATCTGTAGGAAATATCATTGGGTGAACATCACAGAGTGAACTTGCAAAAACCTAGATGGTGTACTCTATCACACACCTAGGCTATATGGCATAGCCCATTGCTCATGGGCTACAAACCTGTACAACATTCTACATACTAAATGCTCTAGGAAATTGTAACACAATGTTAAGTGTTTGTGTATCTAAACATAGAAAGGTAAAAATATGACATGATAAGCTTATGGGACCACTGTCATGTATGTGGTCCATTGTTGACCAAAAAGGTCATAATATAGTACATGACTGTATTTTGATAGCCATATTTTTTTAATAAAAAATAAAAACAGTGATTCTTTAGATGTATTTAACATTTTTAATACTACCAAAATAAGGAAACAATTCATTTCTAAAATCAGTTAGCATCTACACAAAAAGCTATGTTTAATTTCAAGATGTAAGATTCTATTTTCAAAGTATATTTTGGTAGGGAGTGGGCTCAAACAGTCACCTAGGAACTTAATTTTATTTCTTATTTTTCCCTCTCCTTTTCTGCCCAGCCTCTCATACACCCACTTTGTTCCCCCTTTATTTAATATGTAATTTCTGAAAAAAACTACAAGCAGAGCTTGTGTTACATATTCTGTTTCCAGTCTCAGTATCTAAAGCTTCATATCCTGATGCTCATCATTACCAAGCTTTCTAGATAATGAATACTTTAAAAGTAAAGATCATTTGACCTTAGTATATTCAACTTTATTTTTCTGACTTTTTGTCGACTCAGGGTTCTTTCTTTTTTCCTAGCAACTCCTGTGAACTTTGTAACTTTGAAACCTATGCATAAAAATGTATCTATTTTTACCATCTGTCTGTCTCACATTGTATTATTAGGAAAGAACTTTTCAGTATGAATTTTATGAGATTAAGCTGGTGACTAATTCCCATCACATGACTCAAGTTGAGTTTCTTAACACTTCTTCCCCTGATTTCTGTAGATTAATTCCTCTGCTCTGTGGTTTGTCACTCTATATTGAATGCTATGTAGGAAAGGTTTAACATGAATAGAGTTAATTTAAAAAATAATTACTTTGGTAATATTCTGTTTCTTGATCTAGATTCTGGCTACATACTGTGTTTTATTTACTTTGTAAAAACCCATCCAGCGGTACACTTATGGTTTGTGTACTTTCTTCAATTAAAAAGTGTACTAGAAAATACTGCTTAAAATAACTTTTTATCTAAGTTTAATTTAATCTTGGCCCATTTTTCCATTGAGGCATTCATCATTTTTTAATTGCTCTATAAAAGCTCTTCTAGCAAAATCCTTGGAGGCACCCTTGACTCCTTTTGCTCACACTTACATCCAATCCATAGGCAAATGCTTTCAGTAACACCTTCAAAATAGATCCACAATCCAACCACTTCTCCCCACACTACGGCTGCCACCCTGTGCAAGCCAACATCATCTTTTGCATAGATTATTGCAACTGCCAATGATCTCCCTTCTTCCATACTGCCCCCTGCCTGCCCTCACTCAGTCCATATATCTTACAGCAGCTAGAGATCCTGTCCAAATGCAGAATAAATTATATCATTCCTCTGCTGCCAACCCTCCAGTGGTTTCACATTTTACTCCAAGTAAAAGCCAAAATCATTACTGTGACTCACAGGGTCCTGTATACCTGACCCCGGTGACCTCTCTGATATCATCTACTACTCATTGTTTTACTCACCTCTGCCTCACCAAGGTGGCCTCTTTGCTCCTCCTTCATCAAGTAGTCAGCTCCAGAATCCAGTGCTATGCAGCGACATCTCTCTCTGTCTGGAAAGCATTTCCTCTGGATACCTAGCCAACATTCTTGCTTTCCTTACTTTGGGTCTTAATGCACATCACCTTCTCACTGACCACCCTACAATTGCAACAGCGTTCCCTATCTCTTTTTCCTGCTTTGCCTTAGACTTACCATCATTAAATATGATACAAACCTAATACAAATAAATACAGATACAGATACAGTCAACCCTCCATATACGTGGGTTATGCATCCAGAAATTCAGCCAACCCAGATTTAGCTGCTTGTGGATTCAGTCACCTGGTGATCAAAAATAGTAAAAATACTATTTAAAATAGTAAAGATAAGAATAATAAACAAAACAATAAAAATAAAATAATACAGTATAACAACTATTTATATAGCATTTACATTATATTAGGCATTATAGGTAATCTAGAGATGATTTAAAGTTTATGGGAGGATCTGTGTAGGTTATATGAAAATTCCACACCATTTTATATAAGGGACTTGAGTATTCACAAATTTTGGTGTCCACAGGGATCCTGGAACCAAACCTCGCCTCAGATACTGAGGGACGACTATACATATATGTAAAGACATGTCAGCAGTAGATTGCTTTATATATTTTTAGTAATCTGCCAATCATGAGAATTACATCCTGAAAAAAATACTATGATTGTTAAAACCACTGTTAACAAGGTCATAGAAAACATATTTTAAAAACAACCAAAATAACATTACATATGTAGATTTGAAACATGGTAACTAGAAGTTATAGAAGGTATTTGCTTCCAAAACAACTTACATTAATCAACAATAAAATCCCACCCTCAGGCATTCCTTCTAAATTTTATTCAATTGTTCAAAAAATATTGCTGAGGTTTTCTGTTCCACTGCAGTTTCTCCTACAAATTTTCATTTCCTTTTTTGTTTTTGAGTCAGAGTCTCACTTTGTTGCCCAGACTGGAGTGCACTGGCATGCTCAAGGCTCACAACAACTTCAACTCCCTGAGCTATCAGGCAATCCTTCTGCCTCAGCCTCCCGAGTAGCTGGGACGACAGGTGCGTGTTGCCCACGCAGAACTCGAGCTCCTGGGTTCATGAAATTCTCCTGCCTATGACTCCCAAAGTGCCGGGATTACAAACATCAGCCACCGAATCTGGCCACAAGTTTTCATTTTTGTAGACAACTGTACCAATTTATATTTTTGTATCAGTCCTTATTTTTGTATCAGTCCTTATAACATGTTATAGGTTTACATATTAATTCTTTCTTGTTTGCCAATTATTGGTGGGAATCTATTGGTGTGTCAAGAAACTAACCTATTGGGTTTTAGGCTTTTTTTTGACAAAATAGAACAAAGTAAAAAATAACATTAGTGTGAATACTGAATATCAAAAGTAAATATTACTTTATAAAACTTTTGTTTCAGTTGTGTGGGTGTATTGGAAAATTTCCTAGCAAGGTTTACAGTAAAAAAGTTCGAAATACACTGTTCTGGACACATCTGCTGCCTTAAGCCACCCCAAAAGTTGCATGTCTTGCAATCAGTGTTTGCTTTAACTAATAAAATATTCCCATGTTTATTTATGTGGGAATAAAAAGTGGGAGAACTCAACACTTCTAGGAATCAAAAGGATGCTAGTCATTCATATATAATTTCCAGAAAGAAAGATTTCAGTGGAATAATTAAAACAAAGAGATTGACCAGTTACTCAAGTAATCATTGGCCAGAGTAGTTATCGCAGTTAATGCTTCCTTTTTTTTGGATTGCATCTCTTATGATAGATAGGGTAAGTAGTGTCTTTTAAAATCCCAAGTACGCCAGGTGCAGTGGCTCAAGCCTATAATCCCAGCACTTTGGGAGGTCAAGACTAGAGGATTGTTTGAGCTCAGGGGTTCAAGATCAGCCTGGGGCAACTTGGTGAGAGCCTTGTCTCTACAGTAAATCAAAAAATAAGCTGGGCATGGTAGCATGCACCTGTAGTTCCAGCTACTTGGAAGCCTGAGGCAGAAGGATCGCTTGAGCCCAGTAGGTCGAGGCTGCAGTGACCATGAGCGTGTCACTGCACTCCAGCCTGGGCGACAGAGTGAGACTCAGACTCACATAAAATAAAAATAAAACTAAAATCTCAAGTACAAAATGAAATATTGTACATCTATTTGCTTTAATTTTCAGAGAGGGTAGCTTTATAGCATTCTGTATTTTTTTCAGAACGCTAATCCAAATTCATATTCTCCTCCCTTTAGACCTACACCATTAACATGAATGGCTCAGAAACAAAATGTGTCTGATTAGGGTTTGCTGATCCACTCACAAATGCTTCCTGTATCTCCATCACATGATAGTACTCCCCACGGTGAATCAAATATCTTCCCAACAATTTGGAAACATGATGAGTTTATTTAATTTGCAAGACCATCCACCTGTTTTCTTGCCCTTACTTTACCTCTACCATATTATATATAACAAAAAAAAATTAACATTGACTAGATCTATTTAGGACAAGCCACATGAAAATGCCATTATTTGGCCATTCTGCAAAAAGAGAAATCTTATGTGGTTCAACAGAATAGTCTGGGTATATTCACTTAAGGTAGAAATCTACTGAAAAATTGTGTTCAGGGATTTGGAAGTTGGAATGCATACATTTGAGTGAGCTAGTAAGAAGATAACTCCATGGAGATGTCTATGATTTCTGTGATATTAGCACTTAACAATTTTTTATCGTTCATCTCTACTACTGCTCTTATGGAGCACCTACTGGGTACTCAGACACTTTCAGGATAGACAGATAAGTCAAATAGATGTAACTCTCTAACTTAAGAAAATTGCAGCCATTTGAATGTGAATGAAAGCATCAGCTTTAAAATCTATTCTGCCAAGTAAGTATTAGTCTTATTACAAAATAGCTACTTAATGATTCTTTTAGCACTCTCTAGAATATAGTCACACTGAAATGGAAACAACAGATAGAAGTACAAAAAATTAACTTTCAAACTTAGACATTTCTGTAATATTTCTTTAATTATGAGCAAGTATTACTTTTTAAAAAAACAAAAATTTACCTTTAATTTCAAAAATAAGGAAAAGTTATTTTTAAAAATATAATAATTACTGAGGATCTCAAAGAGCTTGTTTAGATGGGTCATGGCTATTGATATTTACCAATAATAAATTAGAATCCTAAAAGTTTAAATATTATTTAATTCATTTAAACTAATATATCTAGTACATGTTGCCATATATGACGTATTTTTATGAAAAATAACTGTCGGATGTCTCCATAGGTGTTTCATGCTCCTCAACATCTTGCTGTATATGCCAAGAATGCATGGCTTTGGACACTCTTTACCCAGGTTTTCTCATGGCAGCATAGGCAGCAGGGAGATACGCTAAGGTCTCCTTCCAAGACAAAGAACATGCTCGCTTACTGCCTACTATAAATGGTAGATTCTCCAAACTCAGTTTCCCTGTCCTGATATGCAACCCACTATGTGTATTGGCACCCATCTAAGTCCATCTGTGCCAACCTGAAGAACTGGTGCTCACTGGGGGAAGAGATATAAACATAAGGACACTCTAGCTACTGGTTTTGCGGCAAAATTTTTCCCTTTGACAAAGGAGTCCCATGTCTTCTGTTAGCCTCCATAACCGTAATAAACTAACCTGCTAACTTGCAAATAGGGTGAAACCTCAGACCCTTTACAGTCCTAGATTTTCAATGACAACAAAAAGACAGACTGAGAAAAGTAGCATGAACATTTTTATAAATATCTAATGTCTGACTTAGTAGCAGAGAGCTGAGTTTTCATATCTGATTCAATCTTCTGCAAGATGCTGTTTTGGTTGAAATATATGAGAAGAATCTGGCCTCACACAGACACACAGTTGGGAAAAAGGCAACCTTGCAAACTCACTAAAAGGATCTCAGGAACTCAGTCCTTAAACCACACTTAGAGAATTGCTGATCTATAGCCCCATAGCTTATTGTCTACATTAAACTGATTTTATTGAGCAGTCTACGTTAACGTTAATTCACTATTCCACAAAATTCTTGCAAGGTGAAGTTGTAAATAACTTTAACTTTATTATTTGTTTCATTACTCTTGTTGTTTTGTTATTTATTGTTTGTTATGAGAACTTTCTGAAAATCCATTTAGCCACAATTCAACCACTAAACTTGTCCTCATCACGGTAATATTTATTGGTTTCACTGAAGACTGTTTATTTTTCCAAGACAGCTTCAAAACCCCTGTTTTGCTGGGTCCACTAATCCTAAACTATTATTTTATAAGCTTAGCCCAATCCCAGTCAACCCTCATAACTGAGAGACTCACCTTAAACTAGACTCTCTAAACCTAACAGATATTCTGTCTTTGACCTCTCTTCCTAAAATACTACTAAAGCACTGTCAATATCAGTAAACTATTGTACTGTAATAAGCAATAAACTTGGTTTTCTTTTATAAATAGGTTAGTCTGGTAGTTGGCAATCAACAGTCTGTTTTATGTTTAGATCACCCCACTCCAATAAATGGGTCTCTGTTTTGAGAAACTAAGGATCATATGTCACTAGTATGATCTTTCCTGCACATGTTAGAGAAAATACTAGGGCCTTTTATTATAAAGAAAAACCTCAGTATTCAGTATATCGGTAAATTCCATAATATTAGGCTTGCCATATTTAGCAAATAAAAACACAGGACACCCAGTTACATTTGAATTTCAGAAAAATAATGAATACTTTTAAATCATGTGTCCCAAATATTGCATGGTGTCCTGTGTTTTATCAAGAAATCCTATATGAAACCTGTGCTGCAGTACTTGTGGTTCCATTTTCACAACAAACATTTTCCATTGGCTTATTATTCTTGATCCTGAAAGATCCCAATCATATTAAAAAACTGAATACAGTAATTACCATACCTTACATTCTTTAGTTTAGTTGGCAAATTACAAATAAGTATAAAAAAAAGCAAAATTCCAAAGTTGATGGGAAAAATTCTGACTTTATCAAAGAATTGTGAAACTTCTGTTATGTTTAATTTCTTAGCAAGAAATCTAAAAGTTTTAGCTATAACTGCAGACCAAAAATCTATCTGTCATGGTAGAATGAAAGCTGGCATCAAACTATAGACAAAGAGTGTCATGCTCAGACACTACACATGGTATGCAAAAAAAAGTAGCTGAGAGAATGGGGTGGAGAGATGCTGCCAAAGATGAAATTATCATAAATATAGTAACAAGAGTTCTTCATGTCTTGTAGGTCCCATGTATTCAAACTGTATAAATCCTTAGTCTGGATTTCAGGGCATAAATGTATTATATATAATGTTTAACCTTGTACTGATATCCAACATTTGTTGAGACTATTTAATGTTCAAGGCAAATGAGGAATAAGACCAACCTTCAAACTGCTCATCCAAGTATTTTATTTTATTTTATTTGTCCAAGTATTTTAAATTTGCATAAAGTTTTTTTGAGAATTGATCTTTTATGGAATCTATTGTCAGGGGAAACTACCTCATCATGTGTCACATGATGGGGATATTCTGGGAAATGTGTCATTAGGCAATTTCATCATTGTGTGAAAATCTAGAGTATACCTGAGATTGAAATGTGGCAGGACTTGTTTCCCAAAACAAAGATCAAAAGGCTCAGACCTCACTGACGAGATGGGATACAGTGAGCAGAGGGGCCAAGTCAGCTGAGACCAAGAGGGCATGGAAAGTATCCTCTGTTTGTCTTTTTTGCTTATTATATGCTAAGAGACATTCACCAGTGTCCTGACAGTTTACAATTACCATGGCAACTCCTGGAAGTTACCCTATGTGGTTTAAAAAAGGGGAGGAAATTTTATTAATAATTCTGAGAACTCTTTGCCCCTTTCCCAGAAAATCCATGAATAGTCCACCTCTTGCTTAGCAAGAGATACCTATAAAAATAAAACCCCAGCGATGTATGTCTGCTGTTTTTCTCATAGACCAGTCCAGGCTGCTCTGCCTATGGAGTAGCCTGGGTGAGTCAGTGAGTGAGTAAGTGGTTGAATGAATATGAAGGCCTAGGACATTACTGTACCCTACTGTAGACTTTACAAACACAGTACACTTAGGTTACATAAATTTATTTTTAAAATTTATCTTTCTTACTTTAGGTACTTTTAATTTTTTTAATTTTGACTCTTCTGTAATAACATATCTTAAAATACAAACATAATGTACAGCTATACAAACATTTTCTTTCTTTACATCTTAGTTCTATAAGCTTTTTTAATTTAAAAAATTAAATCTATTTTTTTTTAACTTTTTAAACTTTGTTTTGTTAAAAACAAAGACACAAGCACACACATAAGCCTAGACCTACACAAGGTCAAAATTGCTAGTATAACTGTCTCCACCTCCACATTATGTCCCTCTGGAAGGTCTTCAGGGGCAATAACACACATGGAGCTGTCATCTCCTATGATAACAACTCCTTCTTCTGGAATACCTCTTGAAGAAACTGACTGAGGCCCTTTTACAGTTAATTTTTTAAAAATAAGGAGTATACACAAAAATAACAATAAAAAGTATGGCACAGTAAACACATAAGTAACAGTTGTTTATTATCATTATCAAGTATTATGTATTATACGTAACTGCATGAGGAAGGACCGAAATTAAAGCCAGAATTATTTTTTAGAGGGCAGGTCCTTTGTGGTACAGGCTTCCCCTACTAAGTAAATGTTCTAGGAACCCATCAGCTTCGGTGTACCAGCTAGCATTGTTGTGAGAGGCTTCGTTGTTGTGAGAGGTCTCATTCAGCTTCAGTGATTTGTTTTTGGAGATTCTCTTAATGCACTTGCCCATTTCATGATGGGTGATTTATGAGCACACTTGCCCACACAGTGCTGAGTGTTCAGTGTTTTTTGACCAAAAACGGGATGACCCCCTTGTCCCACCCCTCCATTCACCCAATCTTGCCTTGAGAAATTTTGTTTTGTTTTGTTTTCTTGATGAAAAAAGTCCTCACAGGGAAACATTTTGCCAGCGTGGAAGAGGTGAAACAAAAAGCAGCAGAAACACTAAAAGGTATCAAAACTGACGAGTTCAAAAACTGTTTTGAGCAGTGGAAAAGTGTCTTAATAGGTGTATTGCATCAGACAGAGAGTACTTTGAAGGTGACTGAAGTCTAAACATGAAATAATATAAATACACAATTTTTTATAAACAAATTCCAGGTTTTTGGGAGGCGGGTCCTCCCTCATATGTGTTAGACTTTTATACAACTGGCAGCACAGCAGATTTGTTTACAACAGCATCACGGAAACATGAAACTTTTTGTACTATGATATTATGACGGCTGCAATGTCACTAGGAGATAGAAATTTTTCAGCTACATTATAATCTTATGGGATCACTATCATTCACCAAAACGTCATTATGTAGGTCATGGAAGTGTACCAAACTGAAAACCAGAAGACCTGGATTTTAATCCCAGTTTTACAACCAATTAGCTCTTTAATCTTAGGCAATTTAGTTCCCATGTTAATTTTCTAGGGATGCCATAATAAAGTATTACAGGCTAGGTGACTTAAACAACAGAATTTATTTTCCTCACAGTTCTGGAGGTTTAAGAAGTCTGAGATCAAGGTGTCAGCAGCCTTGGTTTCTTCTGAGGCTTATCTCTTGCCTTGTAGATAGCTGTCTCCTTCCTGTGTCTTCACAACGTTTTTCCTCTGTTTGTGTTCAAATTTTTTCTTCTTATAAGGATATCAATCATATCCTTACAAGAGTGGGATTAGGCCTACCCTGATGACTTCATTTTAAGTTATTTACCCCTTTAACTATCCTATCTCCAAACTCAGTCACATTCAGAGGCACTACAGGTTATGACTTCAACATACAAATTTGGAAGGAACACAATTCAACCCATAAGAGTTTCTTCCTCATACAATGGGGATACTAGAATTGATCATTTCTAAAGTCTATTCTCACTCAATGACTTATATATAATAAATCACAGATTACCTGTTATGCTTTATGGGCTACAAAATTAAAAGTAGAAGTATAAGGCTCAAGAAAACTAATATTCATCAACAGAAATGTCTGAAATCATGATGCCATTATGATGCTAATGAAGACCACAGATGGTAAATGTTCATTTGAATTTTAAATAGTTGCAACTTTTCAAATGTAGTGAAACATTCAGCAAAATTTGCATAGTAGGAAAAATGTACATAATTGTTTTTCTCTTATTCCAATAGGACTCAGTAGGACACTGCAAATATCTGTTGAAACGTCCACTGATTGATGCTAAAAACAAGAGGCTTTTTATTGAAGTTGCAGAAATTAGGTAATTCTATAATGCCATAGTCTATCATTTGAGGATATAGGAAACGATTTTTATATCTGCACCTCTTGTTATTTTATTCCTATTTTTTCTGTAATGATTTTATAGCTAAGTTTATGTTTTCTCAAAGTTCAGTTTTCTTTATTAATGACCTAGCAGGGGAGAGATCTTTGTCCCCATATTCACCTGGAGAAATTCAGGAGGAAAGCCTATAACCTTTCTATGACAGATTCAGAGACCTCTATAAACTCTTCAGATGCATGTTGGCCAAAGCCACAGCACTGTGAATACTTTCAATGAGAAGTGATCTAGACCAGAGGATAAGAAAATTGGCCATATAGAATTATCTGAGAATTACATTAAAAATAAAATTATCTGGGTTTCACACCAGCATAGTGATTCAGTATGTCTAGGATAGATCCCAAGAGTCAAATTTTTTGACAGAAACATCCCTCATCCCCCAGAGAATTTTGATGTGACTGGTCCATCTATGTTTGGCAGTTGTTGCTAGAACCATAGATACCATAGATCTCATAAGCCTTGGAACCTATCTGTAAGAACCCATCACTTCTTGGATCTCTAAGATGGTTTAGTGTTAATCTCTCCATTGTCTGAGATTTGACACATACTCACTTGTAAGATAACTTTAAAAATTTATCCTTTTATCCGTTTATTTGTTAAACAAACAATGACTGACTACATATTAGGTACTACGTTAGGAATCCCAAGGTTCTCAGTCTACTGGTATTCATACTCTTGTGTCGTCCCCTCTTCTTGGGTATGACTAGATTTATTGTTTTGTCTGTAAGAAATGAAATGAATAGAATAGAACAGAACAGAAGTGATGAGATGCCACTTTCAATGTTAGATTATAAACAATTATAAATTCTATATTGAGCAACCTTTCTTGTTCTTTGGCTTTGAAGGATGCCAGCTGTCATATGAGCTGCTTTATAGACAGCCCTATGTGACAAGGAACTTGTCTCCAGCTAACAGATATATGAAAGAATTTGGAAATGAATCCTTCCGTGGTTAAGCCTTAAGATGACTGCAGCCCCAAATAATCCCTAAAAACTTGTTAGAGACTCTGAGCCAGAGACACCTGGATTCCTTACTGACAGTAACTGTGAGATAATACATTTTTTAAGTCATTAAATTTTAAGGTAACTAGTTATGCAACAATCATTAACTATCATAGCTTTTTTTTTTTTCTTGGCAAATCATTAAAATATTCTATCGCAGGCATGGGGACCTTTTTTCCAATATTGTTAATTTTTAGCCCAATTTTCCAGGAATTGGAGTATCCGGGTCCAGGTAAACCACACAGGGAACTAGGCAGGTAAAACAGCATAAACATTCAGAAAGAAAAGCCATCCTTCTCCCAGAGAGTCTCTAAATGACCTATTGTGACAACACAACTCTTACAAGTAATACAAAAAATAAAATTAGTAAAAAGAAAACGTTAGCTTGTAACATTATATAAATCAAGGAGTAACTCTTTAAACATGACCCAAGATTTGTTTAATATAACTCAGCTCTATTTTAATTGGTTTCTTCTCATATGTTTTCCTACACTGGTCCAGGTTTTTGTTTTTGAACTCAGAAATTTCATACCCATTCCTTTATAAGAGCTAGCATGTCAAAGATCCATGACATTGGTCGGGACAGTAAGTTTTTGGATATAAATCCAAAATTTCAGGCGACAAAAGCAAAAACGGACAAACTGGAATACATAAAACTAAAAAGCTTCTGCAGAGCCAAGTAAATAATCAAGAGTGAAGAAACAATGTATAGAATGGGAGAAAATATTTGCAACCATTCATTAATAAAGGGTTAATATCCAAAATATGTAAGGAACTCAAACAATTCAATAGTAAGAAAACAAATATTCCAATTTAAAAAATGGGCAAAGGATCTTAATAGACATTTCTTAAAGGAAGACGTACAATTGGTCAACAGGCCGGGATCGGTGGCTCAGCCTGTAATCCCACGCTTTGGGAGGCTGAGGTGAGTGGATTGCCTGAGCCCGCGGGTTCGAGATACACCTGGGCAACTTGGCGAGACCTCATCTCTACAATAAATCAAAAAAATTAGCCGGGTGTGGTAGCGCGCGCCTGTAGTTTCAGCTACTTGGAAGACTGAGGCGGAAAGATCGCTGGAGCCCAGCAGGTCGAGGCTGTAGTGGCCGGGAGGGTGCCACTGCACTCCAGTCTGGGCAACAAAGTGAGACTCCAACTCAAAACAAACAAACAAACAAACAAAAAAACACAAATGGTCAACAGGTACATGAAAAAAAATGCTCCAACTCACTAATCATCAGAAAAATGCAAATTAAAACTATAATGAGACATCACCTCACATCTATTAGGATGGCTACTATCAAAAAGTTGAAAGATAAGTGTTGGAGAAGATTTAGAGAAAAGGGAATGCTTGCATAATGATGGTGGGAATGAAAATTAGTACAGCCATTATGGAGAACAGTGTAGAGATTCCTCAAAAAAATTAAAAATAAAATTACCATATGATTCAACCGCCATATGATCCAGTAATTCCACTATTGGATATATCCAAAGGAAATGAAATCAGGATGTTGAAAAGATATGCATACTCCCATCCACATTCATTGCAGCATTACTTACAATAGCTAAAATATGGAATCAACCCAAGTGTCCATCAACAGATGAATGATAAAGAAAATGTGATATATATACATAACAGACTACTATTCAACCTCAAAAAATTTGGGGGGAAATTCTGTCATTTGCAGCAACATGGATAAAACTGGAGAACTTTCTGCTAAGTGAAATAAGCCAGGCACAGAAAGATAAATACCACATGATCTCATTCATACGTGGAATCTAAAGAAGTTGATCGCACAGAGACTAGAGTGGTGGTTTCCAAGTGGGGGTGGGAGTAGTTGGGCAGATGTTGGTCAATGGACACAAAATTTCAGTTGGATAGGAGGAATAATTTCAAGAAACCTGTTTTACAATGGGGTGACCATAATTAATAACAATGTATCGTATTCTTGAAAATTGCTAAGAGTGTATATTTTAAGTGTTCCTACCATACAAAAAAAGTATGTGGGTAATTCATATGTTAATTAGCTAATTTTAGCCGTTCCACAATGTAGATATTTCAAAACAATATGCTGCACATGACAAATATGTACAATTTTTATTTGTCAATTAAAAAACAAATAAAAAAGAGGTTGCATGGATCAGTGTGAGAAGCAATATGGTATAAGAGAAATTCACAGATTCTGGAACCAGAAATGCCTCAGTTTAAATTTTGGCTGTCACTAACTATAGAGCTTTAGGTAAGTTGGAATCTTTAAAAAGGTATGCTAATACTTTTCAGAGTTGTTGTGAGACTATAAGCTTAAATTTTGAAGTAATGCATTAAAAGATCCAGTACACAGTAGGTGTTAGATAAATTATAGTCATCATCATTACTATTCTGACTCTCGCTTGCTTTTCTTAAGGCATCCTCCAACATATGTTATTAAAAATCTCTTATTAAAGTTGTATTTAATAGCAGAAGACATTCCAGATTTCACCCACTTGCCTATATCAAGATCTAGAAAAATCTTATTTTAGTGTAAACAACATCAGTAAAAAATATGCATCTGCCACATGGAAATATCGGTTCTTCAGCGCTTATTGAGTACAAAAGAAAGGTTTTGTTTGTTTCTTGGCATCTGCCAAGTAGAGCATAGAATAAAGCACAACAAATTTATCACAAGGCAACCCATAGTATGCCCCCTACTGGAGAAGAAAATGAAATAGAAAATAACTGGCAACTTAAAACATTGAAACATTTTAAACAAAATTTAACAATATATTTGGTTGACTCCTTAGTGGGAAAAACTAAAGAATCAGAGAAGAGGAGTAAGAGGGAGAAATCATTTTAATGGTTTGTTGGTAATTTAAAATTTTTGTATTATATGTGCATGTTACGTATTCAGAATATTATTAATGAAAATGTATCCACTATGAATTATATTGCCCAATTTACATTTCCCTTTTTTATTATTCCCAACATCTCTTTCTCTTCTGTTAGCAGAAGACCACACTGAGTTAGTCAGATCTAAATATTTCCTTTCAAAAGAAGTTCCAAGTATCAGTTTTTCACTCCAGAGAGATAGTCACCCTTACAGTTTTGCCTCCAATTTGATTAAGCATTTCATCTAGTTTTGTTCATCCGAGGTTAGGGAAAAATTCACCTTTCTCCTGGGCCTTTTCCTGGGGAGAAGAAACAAATTTCCCGCCAGCTTTCAAGCCGACTATTTCTCATCAGACACAGCTTTAGGCCGTTCATCCTTGGCGTGTGCCCAAGACACATCTGGACGCACCAAACTAAAGCCCTCATTCTTTTCTCTTTCCCTCTGAGATTGGTGGATTGCTGGGGTGTGAGCTGCTCTGATATTTTGTCCTTGTTCTTGGAACATATTAATAGTGCCTCCTCATTTAAGAGTCAGGATAAGACTCGAAGGGAAAAAAGCATGTAGCATAACTTAGAAAAGTCATTTTAATAGTCCTTAAACCCAAGTAATAGCAACAGTTATATCAAGGGTTCTTACCATTCCTGGATAGTTAGTGGAAAATTTATATCCTCAAAAACTTTGAAGCCATCATATCCAAGTTTCAGAGAAAACAAAACAAAATCTTGAATTGATTCAAAACCAATTAACTCCTAATTATTTGGGACAAACCAAAGGCTTCCTACCTTAATAGAAAAAAACCAAATGAAGCCCTGTTGTTGGAACAGGTATTTGCACTGTTTGGATCTTTGTTAATCTAAGAAAATCTATATCTAGCATCTGTGTAGAGCTGAAAGGTCCTGAGAGGGGGTTAAGTGAGGCATGATGGTATGCCAGGCTCTGCACTCCCCGTTTCTCTGCAAGGAATGGTAGGACCTTCTGTTTCAGACACTGGGAAGGCAAACCCACCCTCAAATCCCATTAGAGGCTTTGTTCTTTGGTTTTGCTGTTTCCTGCCCCACCTGCATATTTTTCCTCTCCTAATTCTTAACTTTTTGTTTTAAACTCATTAACCTCATGAGCTTTCTTTCTATTTTTAACATGCCCGCTCTCAATAGACAGGTTTTTCATTGTTCTGCTAGCTGGAATTCTGTTCTTCACTTTACCTATTAGCTATGTGATTTTTGGTAAAGCATTTACTCTTTCTGTGCCTTCCCTTCCTAGCTGTAAAATAGATGACAGTAGTGCCTGCCACATAGGGTTATTAGAAGGAGTAAAAGAGGTAGAAGAGGCACCTTTCTCAGAACAATGCCTGATATGAAGGAAGCACTCTGTGGGTCAGATGGGAAGTTTTGTGTACTTTCCTCTTATTCTGTTTCTAACTTTTAGCTTATTTTCTTGAATTGTAATGTTAGCATTATCTTGCTGCTTCTTCTTTCTCTTATTGTTAGGTTTCTTGGTTTATCATTTTAAATAATTATGTTTTATTTGGCCCACACTACAGTTAGAATTTTCCAATAGTTTATTTTGATTACTAGTTGTAGGCTCATCTTTCCCTTGGGTTTTGTGAAATCTCTGTTCTCTTTTTCTTTAGATTGGATTGGTAGTAGTGTTGGTGGGGGAACATGTGATTTATTGTTAGGGTGGTGGTGATTTTTAATAATTCGCTTTCACTATGGTCAACAAGAAGTAAGTCTGGGGAAGTGATTACTAAGCTTTAGTGCACTTCAGAAGCATAAAGGGTTGTTAAAGCACAGACTGATGACAACATATCCAGAATTTCTGACACAGATGATAACATGTCTAACAAGTTTCCAGGTGATGCTGATGCTGTTGCTTGGTGACCATATTTTGAAAACCACTGATCTAAAGAAGTACAATCAGGAGCAAGAGTCCTAATTATAAACTAGAGAAAACTCTTTCCATGTACCCTGTTCTAACCACACAGTCACATGCTTTATTTGATTCTCCCTAACCCATTCCACTCTCTGCTCAGTTTAAACTTTTCCCAGGGCCGTTAACCCCCATTTGTATATGGGTCACTGATTTGCTGAGAAGCTTACTTATTAAAACTTCACTCCATTCCCCTTATGAGAAAATCTGTGACTTTGAATCCATGATATCCAAGATATATAATGATTGGGTTTTAGGAAAATCTCAGCAATTGCATGCCAGGAAGGAAGAGCAAGATGAACTTCACACCCAAGAATAACCAGTTCTGTCCTGACACTTGTAAGGAGCCAGGGGTAATAGAGTTCCCAGAAGACCCCCAGGAGCATGGTAGAAGTTGGGTTCCTGTTACTAAAAACAGTCTCTTCCAATATAATTTTGGGAGAATGGTGACAGAGACAACTAAAAGCCTATCTTTGTGCCTTCTTTCCTATCGATAACTGCTTCCCTGTAGTGGTTATGTATTCTTCCTGTGCATGTTTGTATAATTTTATTATCTCTGCATCTACTAATAATGTATAACATTATTAGATGCTATATAATATTTACATAGTTTGTTATCTTTTTTCCCACTTTCTGATGATGATCTGTGTCTTCTATCTACCTCGATTGCTCTGTTCCCAAATCCCTTCAGTCCCCAAATTCTATAATACAGAAAAATGGCTGGGCTATGCTTTTCTAGTCCTTTTTCTTTGTGTCTGTAGTGCAAAGAATATTTTCCTGAGAACACAGAATCTTTCAAGGGATACTTTATCAAATTTGGGTCAAAGCCACACAGATAATTCTGATAATAGACAGTTCCCTCCTTATTCCAAATCTCCTCTTGGCTTTGTTTCCTCCACTAAGAGAAGCCATTTCCCCTTGAAAGGACTCTTCTCCAATATCAAATAATCATTCTGCCTTCTTCCTACTTCTTATACTATGCCATCTCAAACAAATACTGCAAGGTTTCAGAAAGTGGGATGTCACTTAGCTGCCCCTGGATGGAGGGATCTGACCCACTGCCTAACTCTTGACATCTCACCAGTGAGTCTCAGTCCAAGTGGGAAGATGGTCAATCAGAAATCCTGCAACTTACCCACTACCTCAACCCAGGAAAGCTCATGTCAGGCGGATATAAAGTGCACTGTTCTACAGGAAAGGTCCCCTGCAGGCCATGAGCCACACATCACCACCAAGAAGTATGGCTTTTTAAGCCTGATAGACCTGGAGCATGATCTGCATTCCCCAAGAGTCTTTGGATTTTAGTGATTGGGAACCTAACAGGAAAATCTCCAACATGTTGTGGGCTTTTAATATTAATTGCCTGCTAAAGTTCTGGATTTTAGATAACTCATTTCCCTATATTTGTCCTTTTGGGCCTTATAACTTTCTAGCCATCAGGGGAAAAAATTTCTTACAGAGATGCAGATGATCTTGCTTCTTCCACTATTAGAACTGCTGTTGCAAAATTGTCTAACACATCTGGAAAGAAATCTCCTCCTGTGATTTTTTATCTAGCGCCTCGGCATGCTGAATATGATGTGTCTCCACGTTAAAGTAAGCACAGAGTTTATAGTCTGACCTGGAACATTTTTTGACAGTGACAAATGCTACACAATTTGGAGTGCTAGAACAACAAGAGAATACCAGCACAATACAAACAGACCTGAATGCATGGTCATGGACACCTTACATAATGTGCACATTTCCTTTCCAAGAGAAAACTTCTAGAATAAGCTTTCAGCAAATAGACTGTGGTGTCACCCTGTCAGGACTGTGCTTATGAATGCAGCTGTAGGAAACCTTGAGACTCAGTTGCACAACATATTTGCACATGTGTAGAGATCTGTAGTCCAACTCCCTGGACTATTCTAGTGGATAAATCTATATAAGTCAAGTCTATGTTATAAATAGAACATTCATTATCTATGCACTGTGTGTTTCTGCCTTGGCTCAACATGTAGGAATTTCCATCAACATTTCCTTTTCTAGGAAATGTTGGAGATTTTGACAAATCTTTCTACCCATTCTCAGAAGTGCCAAGGAAACCTCTTCCATTCTTAGCAACTCTCAATTACTAGCAACTCCTCATGCAAAGAGAATTGACTTAACTGAATGGGTGGACCAGAGAGAAGCCAATACCCATTGGGCCATATTTCTGTATTGACCAGGGGTAATAACAATGACACCTAATATTTATTATTTGCTATATGCCAGCAACTTTTCATGGTATATTATTTTCCTGTGGTTGTCATAACCAATTACTACAAACTTGGCCTAAAACTATAGAAGTTATATTGTCTTTCAGTTCTGGCAGCCAGAATGTAGAATTCAAGACGTCTGCAAGGCTGCACTTCCTCTAGAAGCCCTAGTGGAAAATCTAGTTTTTGCCCCTTCTGCTTCTGGTGGCTATTAGTATTCCTTTTCTTGTGGCCACATCAATCCAATCTCTAGCTATATGGTCATATTGCCTCCTCCTCCTTTGTCTAATCTTCCTTTGCCTCACTCTTATAAGGATACTTGTCAATGGATTTAAGGCCTGGCCAGATAATACAGGATGATCTCTTTACCTCAAGATAATTACGCCTGCAAAGACCTTCAAATAAGGTAACATTCACAGGTTCTGGGAATTAGGTTGTGGACATATTTTTTGGGGACCATCCTTCAACTCACTACATATGGATTATCTCTGTAAATTCTCACAACGTAAGTCTAGAAGATGAGTATGCATAATAACCACCTCTATTTTTTGATTATTTTGTTTATTTAGAAGACTACATAAAAATTTAAAATTCCAAGCAGGGTTTAAAAATGTCTATGGTCATTGAATTCTCACAATTCTGTGAGATATGTATTATTTTTATTGCGTTGATTTTCCTGATGTGGAAATGGAGGCTTAGGCATGTCAAGAGATTGCTCAAGGTCCCAGGATTCAAACCCAGATTGACTTGACTGCAAAGCACACTCCTAACTGCCATGCTTCTCTGCCTCCTGAGAGAGACTTTGGGAGAATTAATAGGCCCATCTGTCCTGGACAGCTTGAGGGTGCAAATTATCACCACTATTTTTCTAGTGGGGAGATGGGGATTACTTTCCCAGGTCACAGAGCTAATCAGTGGAGGTGCCAGAATTTAAGCCTGGGGAACTTGACTATACAGTGCACATCCTAACAGTGTCTTCTAAATAAACAAAATAATCAAAAAATAGAGGTGGTTATTATGAGTACTCATCTTCTAGACTTATGTTGTGAGATTTTACAGAGATAATCCATATGTAGTGAGTTGAAGGATGGTCCCAAAAAGATATGTCCACATCGTAATTCCCAGAACCTGTGAATGTTACCTTATTTGAAGGTCTTTGCAGGCGTAATTATCTTGAGGTAAAGAGATCATCCTGTATTATCTGACCAGGCCTTAAATCCAGTGATGTTTCAGGTCAGAGTTCATGCATGGCCTTTTTCTAGATCTTTCATTTTCTTTTATACCCCTTTTCCTTGTAAATTAAAAATAATCACAACTCTTAGTTACTTCTGGCTTCCATATTGTAAACAGACAAAGTAGGTCAACCCTACTCATGGACCAAGCAGGTAAGACCAAGCAGGGAGGCCCCATTCTCAACATTTTCTTGATATGCAGCAGTTTTGCTAAACAAGATATATAGAGATATGTGTGTGTGTGTGTGTGTGTGTGTGTGTGTGTGTGTGTGTGTGCTATATAATAAAATAGACTTTATCGAATTTGGATCTAAGCCACACAGATAATTTCTGATAATAGACAGTTCCCTCCTTATTCCTTTTGTTGCTCAAAACAAGCTGCTTAGTAAAATTATCAGTGCTTCTGAGAATATAGAATATGGGCAAACCACTCAAAACTTCATGCCCAGCACACTATAAAACAAATTGACAAAAACAAAGCAAAAATTAGTATCTCAGAGAAAACTTGGACTGCCCAGGCAAATAGCTTCAGACATTGAAGGTATTTAAAATGTACATTAAAAAATCCCAGCAGATATAAAAAATACTGCACACATGGCTTACTTAACCTGTTCCATGAATCCCCGGTAGAGTTGCTCTCTTGAGTGTGCCACACTTTCCATTGTTGGTGGACCTATAACACCCCACCTGCAGTTGCCGAGGCACATGAGGCCTGCTCCCGCTGGCTGCAGTCCAGTGAGACACTCAGATTCAACTTTTACATAAAAGCACAAACGTGAATTCTAACTCCTTAGGATATTTTGTTCTGGTACATACATTTCTGTAATGTGATCAAGCTCACAGACAATTAGTAAACGGGAGAGATAACAGCTTATCACAGACGTCAGATCAGTTCATAGTCAATTTTTCCTTTGCCAAAGGAGAGGAGAATTATAACCTTCTGCATGAAAGAAAAATTCTCAGCTTCTACAGTGGCAACAGGAACACTTTTAACTTTGTTAAAATGCAAAACTAACATCTGGACTCAGAGAGGTATTCTAGACTTTGCACAGCTTTTGGCTGGTTGTGCTGCTTCTAATGCCTACCTTGAAGGCAGCTCCAATTCTATCCACACTGTCTCAGTGCCATGCAGAACTGCTGCCTTCTTATGCCTGTTTTCAACTGGTTCAAAATCTTGAAAGGAGGAAAGTTGAGGGGTTAGGATCTCCTTTCCCTTTAATTCTGTAGATACAGGCTTTGGTACAGGCAAATCTCAACTTAAGCCTCCAGTCATGGGTGGTAACATAGAATCCTACCACGGCAATCACCACAGTAACAGAGGCAGGTGTTCAGGGAGTGCTTACTATTGTCACATGCTCTTACGCATGTGTGTATCAAAATAACTCATTTACTCCTCAATATAAAACCATGAAGTAGGAGTTACCAGTTAGAGAATCAGACCTGGAAAGTTTACATGATTTCACTAAGGTCATTGTTATCAAACTGTCACAGCAAAGTTTTAGAGAAGCAAAGTTTTAGAGTCAGAATGACAGTTTGGGGAACTGGGGTTAGTGGGTAAATGGGAGGAAAAAGAGCCAAGTTTCTTGAGTGGGTGTCAAGGGGACACTGTAGGATCAACTTAGATAAATTCAAATTTGGAAAATCCTATGGGTTTATAAATGTTATTCTGGGGATGCCCAGGTAAATGATAGCAGCTGATTAAACATATTTTTGAAAATCACATAACAAAATAAATTAAAGTTATTCTCCTACTAGAACAGCAGTCTAAAACAATCCTTAAATTTATCAAAATAGGGTAACCCTCTTTTAGGTCCCCTCCTGCCACAGGAGCTTTTCTGTTTTCTTAATAAACTCCTGCTTTCAGGGCAACCCCTTCAGGTTCTCTCCCACTGTGGGAGTTTCTCTGCCCTCTCAATATATCTGGCTTTCTTACACACACACACACACACACACACACACACACACACACACACAAAAACAAAAAAAACCCCAAAAACTCCTGCTTTCCCATTTTAAAAAGAAAATTCAATAGTCTCCTGATAGAAGAGTTAAATTTTTCTACAAGGGAAAGCAACATTATCACCCCTACTATTCTTTAAAGCTTGATTCTAAATGATCAGATGCTACTTTTGGATGAGCTGAACACAGGCCAATGGTGTGGTTATATTATGGTACTTTGACTCCTGAGTGGTCTGTACAAACAACTGACTCGGCAAGCTCTTTACTGCCAGAACACTGAGTTATAGATAGACCACTTTTTAAATGTGAAAATAATTACTTTTTGGAGGATGTCCCAGAACTGTTAACTAATTTATAAACGAGAAGTTAATACAACAAACTATCTCAATTAGTTATCTTGGTGAACATTTAACAAATAGGGCATCTCCTTGGAGAGTATGTGAGGAAGTAGAGCTGCTCAAACTTAGATAATCTATGGCTGCTAAAAAGACGGTTTTCAACAATTTTGTTTTTGTTTGCTGAATAGAGCATCTGATTATACTGCTCTAAATTATTTTTAAGCTAAATCAATCATTACTATGTTACACAGAGCAGAACTTTTGAATTCTATTTTATGTTCATCTACCTACTAGAACTGATTTAAAATTCTATTTTGGAAGACTTTTGGCCTTCTGCAGGTATTTTTCTAACTCACTTCAAGTGGAGAAAATAAGACAGACAAGCATAGCAGGACATATGATAATTGAGTACACATCTGTTAGCACCACACCCTTGTTACTCTTTCTTCTTTTACTCCTGTTCTAATACATCCCATCTGGCCACATTTTATGTATTATTCTAAGTAGTTATAAATCACTTTTTGAAGAAAGTGAGGTATAAATAACTTGTAAAATAAATTAAATATATGTTAACACTTCACTTCAAATATATTTATATTTCTTCAAATATAAATTCAACTACTGATGTAAATATACACACATACCATGTTACACAGAGCAGAACTTTTGAATTCTATTTTATTGAAACTTCTCCAAAATTTGCATAAGAACTTGTTCTCCCAGTTGAAAAACCGAATGATTTACTAAATCTAAGTTTCCAGACCTCAGATTATAAAACACATTTAAAGCCTCTGGGTAGTGAATGTTTTATTTTCCCCAAAAGGAAAATTTACAATAGTCATCTTTCCTAAGGAGATAGTAATCTCTTCCCAATAAAACTTTTTTTTTTTTTTT